>JAODIE010013482.1:0-64446 GCA_027575565.1 Diploeciton nevermanni
TCTCCTCCGTATTTCAACACCTCAGCATTGATGCTGTCTATTCCTGGGGCTTTATTGTCTTTTAAGTGCCTTATGTTCTTATGTTCCAGAGTCCTGCCCTATTATAATCCCAACCACTGCGACGCAATCTGTGTGTCATTGCGCTCACGCATGTATCCGCGTGACATCTTTACCTTCGAGAAGACTATTCTGTCTTAGAGTGGTGTCTTTGAGATTGTTACCTTTGCACTCTAAGCGGGAGCGTTTTAGTACGACCAGTATAATCAAAACATAGTCCGGACAGTTCGAGCAGAGCTTACCTGAGGCCCGCCCAATTATAACTTTAAACAAGGCAACAAGTCAAAAACGTTTTATAAATAAATATTACTAAGTGCTAGAGTTATCTTAGTATAGCGCGCTGTCCTCCGCTCCGCTTCTTGGCAGCGTGTAGTTGAAAACCATGCTGAAAGTCTGCAACCTGCTGAACCAAACAACGGTGCAGCTACAGAACGTCCAATTTAGGAAAGTTGAATAAGGTGTCGGTCTGAGACAGGTATGTTTGCAGTGCACATGTCACACTCGGCGTACAAAAAAGAATTTCTCCGAGTTGTCCGCAGCGTAATAAATTTTATTTAAATCTCTATCAACAATCTTCTATCAACTAAGCATTCCTGATAGGTGTATATCGTTAGAAAAGTAGAGTGAATTTATAAATTCCATAGTCATGTTATAATAAGGCAATGCACTGAGTTCGTCCTTCAGTTGCGGCCGCATGTCAATTGTCCTGTTGGAGTGAGTTGCTTCCATGATGATTCTAGTTACGAGGCGGTGATTAAAATATAGTTTGCTTATTCGAAAGCAAGGCACTCAGCATTGGTAACATTTCTGATTCTTTGCATCATCATGCTTGTTGTTTGTCAGTGTGAATTGATCCTTGTCTTTTTGGTTGTGATTGGCGTTAATTGAATCATTAGTTATAATCTCAAATGATGAAAATTAGCAAAGATTAGTGAAACCTAGATAAATGATTAACATAAATATATACCTCACTAATAAGTGCTCTTGTGGATTCCTCTACGTTGATATTTTCTTTGGCGGAAGTCTCAAACCATCCGGAAAAACCTTTCTCCTTGCAGAATTCATTCATTTTGTTGGGGTTGTTGACTATTCCTTCTTTTTGTTGATCACACTGCAAAAAACAAATATAATAAACAAATTAATACGAATATAACCATTGATAATACCTTATTCCCCAGTAAGACGCAAGGAATCGATGATCCATCTGGAAGTTGTACTTTCGAATCCAAATCGGCTTTCCAATTGGATACAGATTCAAATGTATTAGATCGGGTGACATCGAATACGATAAAAGCACCTACTGCTTCTTTGTAGTAGACTCTGGTCATGTTTCCGTATCGTTCTTGTCCTAAAAATCAAAGCAAAAGAATTGAAATATGAAAGAAGTGATGTGTGTTGTCTACATTCGCAAGGATGTTTCAGGCCATTTTAAAGAAGATTTTAAAGGATGTTACCTGCAATATCCCACAGTTGTAACCTAATTACTGTATTCGCGTCCCAATGAAGAACTTTCAGCGCAAAATCCACCCCAATTGTAGCTCGATAGTGCTGGGAGAAGAAATCATGTACATATCGCTTGATAATGGACGTCTTTCCGGTGCCCAAGTCGCCAATCACGAGTATTTTGTACAGATGGTCTTTGGTTGGTTTGGAAGAACTAAGCTGAGTGGACTGTAAACAATAAGCAAAAACTTACTACTATTAAAAAGCTTTTTAAAATAATGCAAATCAATAAAACGCGTGTATCGCTACTCAACCTTTTGATTTGTATGTTTCGAGCTAAATAAACACGTAACCTAATAGTACCAGCGACATTTTGTTACTTATTCCGTTAGTTTTACATCATCATTCACACGTCTGATTTATGATATACATGATATACGTTTCACCATAAATCATGCTGATTACAACAGGCAGTGATTTTTATTTTTCCCTTTGATAGATGTATTGAATGTATGCAACCAGACACTTTAGAAATTCGAGCAGCCATCTTGTGTTACAATAACACGAATATCAAATAACGAGCTCTAAAATGAATGTTACCGTTCTTGTATCAACAATCAACTCTCCGAAAGCAGGCATGGCTTGAATATCTTCCAAGGACCTTGTCCTTTCCCTAAGAACTTCCTCCTTAATCCTCTCTTCTTCACCCCGATCCTGAAAAGTCTCGTTAACGTCGTGACTGTTTGTCTTCTCCTCTTGTTTCTCCTTAATTTCCTCACAGTCTACAGTCAAATTCTCTGCGGACTTCCAATGATCAGTGAGATTCGTATCAGATGCTGTACCGTCTGGAGATTGTCTGGTTGTATCGTTGATGTGTTCTTGAGGCAGAGAGGAAGCGAGTTCTTCGTGTTCCGCACTCTCAGCTGAAGATGCACTTGGAGTCGAGACTACAGCCACCACCACACTACTTCCGCCGGCGACACAACTCAAGCTTTTCCCAGTGCCCCGCAGTTTGAACTTCTTTATCAGTGACTTTTTCGACTTTGTTTTCGGGCCGACGTCCTGCTCGTCGGTTTTCATGTTGAGCTTAATGTGCGTAGCGCTAAGAACCTCGCGAGGTAATGACACATCTTGTGCGTGCGCGTCACCTATGTTACCTGCGTAAATAACATCCACACGTGTGAATACACATCCCCTCTCTGTAGTGGTTTAAGTGGATTAAGTTACCGACTCGTATTGTGTGTGATACAGCACCAAGTTATTTCCACGCAACTTCTGCTATCGTATTTAGATTAGTGATGGTTGAATTCAATATGAACTTGATGAGTCCAATGCACGTTTATTTCATTTACAAGGCAATGGAGAGAACCCACAAAACTGCTACTTCCGACTAGTGTTTCCTGGTGAATCGGTCTGATACTTTGCTATAAGGTGAAACCGCAAAAGTGAAAAATCAATAAATCCAAGCCTGTTATCTAGTATAATCATATATGCTGGAGTGTTAAGTATCAGATAGCTTTTTATTCAGCAATCGGGTTTAGCCGGAAGTGAAAGATATTGAACTAACACTTACTAAATATTTATTTATGTAACGTTTTTGGCTTGTTGCCTTCTTCGATATTATGAGAACTTAGTTGAAGAAGGCAACATGCCGAAAACGTTTTACCTAAAGACAAAAAGTAAGTGTTATAATGCAGTTTTTCATCATGATGAGAACTTAGTTGTTAAATTTCGAGATAAAAATAAAAATAGCAGCTTAGAAGAACTAAGCAATAAAATGTACAGAATTTCTGTTTATATCTGAGCGATTTCTAGTTTTTCAATCTGTAAACACAAGTTTAGCTTTCAATTATATTAAAAATAACAATTTTCATTAAGTCACTTGGTAAAACGTTTTCGGCATGTTGCCTTCTTCAGTATGATAATATTTTGTTCTTGTTTCCGATTTATATAGTTTCTGAATTAGTTGTATTGAATGGAGGATGGTCGGCTGCTTCTTCTGTCGGAGATGGGTATTTTGGGTTTTATGAGATTAATCTTAGAGGTTTAAAGATTCTTTGGAAGTGTGACTGAGTGTGCTCATTAAGAAGTTTGGGATTTTTCATTTTATATTTGCAGATCTGCAAGTTTTCCTTAATGTCTCAATGTTTTTTCTGTTTACTTCTGTTGGTTTCTCCTATGTAAATAAATAAACAGGATTTGCAGGTTAACTGGTCTGTTTGTTTATTACATAATTATTGGATTTAATGGGTTATTGAGTTTCTGGAATTCTGGACTTTTCCTGTTTGTCCTGTATGCAATTTTGAAGTTTGCTTTTCTAATTCTGTTTTCGTTATCTTATAAATATTGTTGTCAGTATAGGTAAATTTAAGATATTTTGTGCAATATGCCTTCAATTAAGTGCTATAGTGAAGTATTGTCAACATAATGAATCTTAAACACTTCCTAAACACACTCAACAATATTCTGAAAATTAACTATAACACTTACTTAATTTTAGAACGTTTTCGGATTGCTGCCTTCGTCACTGTTGTACTTTTGTCAATTTTTATTTAAGAAGATCTTCTTTAGTATAATCTAAAGACGTTTTACAAAAACGTTTTACAAATCAATAATAAGAAAGTGTCATAGTTAGGTTTCATCTGCATAATAAAAATTAAACACTTCGTGACCTCACTCAACGTTATTCCGATAATAATTTATTGAAAGAGTATATTGAGAGATCGAATTATGCAATGTATCACTGGAATACCTAAATATCAAGATTATATATATTCTTTTTGTTAATAATATTTCATTGTAACACTTCATAAGACGTTTTCGGCATGTTGCCACTTGGATTATCGAAAAAGGTAACAACAAAAGTATGTTAATTGATATGTTTTGTTAATATAATGAACATATATTAAACACTTCGTGACCACACTCAACAACACTCTCATTACACTCTGAAATAGCAAATTTGCGTTCGAGATGATTTTCTAAGAAAACGGCTTTTTCAAAAGTTTCGAATCGTCGATCGTTTATTTTTAATTTCGATGTTAGGATTTGATTGAATTTTGGTTGCGATTTGATATATTGTCTCATAACTTCCGTAGTTGCCATCTCGATCGGAAATTTGCTGTTCTACAGTATTATACTTCAATTGAAGACAAAATGGACCTTGGTGTTAAATCAAACTTTCTTTCAATGTGCATACTTTTTAAAGCAAAAATATCTAAGTCAATTGTGTATGTGCCTAAAACTCCTTTAATTCCTTAAACTGCAGTGTCCGCATGGAGCAACAATTGTAGCACACTTACATTTCGTGTTAAACTATGATTTTTCTCATGGCAATCTCTTCTCGCACACATTTGCGTCCGGTACTCAAGATGGCCGCCACACTTCGCGCAATTGTTATTATACGCATCGACCTGCGTCACTTCATCGTCCTCCGACTCATCACTGTAAGTCTGAGATGCTTGCGACATGTGCGATTGAAGATAGCGCTGTCTTCTCCTAGTTCGTTCACCTCGTGTCCGCCGGCTTGGTGTTTTCCTCGCACTTGCGTTAGAGTTTCCCGACGAGCCGCAACTTTTCGCCGCAACTGGATTCATTAAGATTTCTTCTACCATGTTGAACTATTTCACTATCGGAGACGTTTCTCGCGAATGTCAATTCCAAGACTGCCGGAAGCAATACGCGATCGTTAGTTTAACGACCGTAGTATCCAACTGGTTAATGTGTTTGTTTGTTTCTGTCTATTAGCGACAGATACAATTCAGTGGCTCGCAAATGGCTTATCAGCCGGCGCGATATCAACACGCCTATATGCGCTTCGGTTTTACTTTATTGATATATCGACTGCCATCGTCTGTGATGAAAGTCAACATGTTATAATATCCTCATAATAACAGGCAGCTCGAAGCCGCAAACGCACAACTAAAAACCACAACTATTTTAATTTTACAAGCATGAAAAAATAATAAATTCTAAAAAATTAACAAGTATAATATGACTCAAATTGATATTGTTTTAGCCCATATTCTAAATAGCTCTACAGATTGAGTCAGAAGCGTTTTATCATCTCAGAGACGACCTAAAGTTTAATGATGCGTTAAATTTTGTCTTAATCAAGAGCATTGAATTGAAGTCAAAACATTCGAAAGTAGAATTGCTTCTAATTGGGCGCATACTAACCTTATCCAACCTTATACATTATACAATCTGTGTTAATAGGACCACATAAAATCAGTAATAACACCAAAAGTTTAATTACTTTCTATAATTTATAATCATCATGATTCATTTGTTTAACAACGTTTAGCAACCGTTCTCATTCAGCAACAGCCATTAACGTCAATTAACTCAACAATCGCGCATTATCATCTTGCAAATGCTTATAAATAACTCGGCCAAATGACGACAATTGATTAGATCAGCGTCTATCCTATCTACATTATTTATCTAAGATTGTCTTTATCCATCAATAAATATTGCCCTCCATGTTTGTTTTGGTTTATGCGGTATGAAATGGTATGGAATGGAAGTTGGTATGTAACAATGACAATGGAAATCAATATGTTGTATTGAGTTTGCTAAACTTCAATTGAAACTTCTTAAGTCAACTTAAGTCTATTGTGTTCACGATGAACCACTTACCATTTTAATTAATCTATCACACTGTCACACTTGTTGGACGTTTTTTGAGTAGTTCCACACATAAACTGCCTTGCTAAAAACGCTAAAAATCACCGTAAAACCATTTTTACCGCAACTTTGCTTGATTGGTGGAGTTAGTTCAACTGCTGTGTGCAATAAATGTCAAAAATGCAGTGCCACACTATCGCGCAGAGATACTTCAGATAAACTTGTCACTACTCGTATTTACAGCCTTGAATATTGCAATATTCTAATGAATGCCAAAATTAAACATTGATATGATGCGGGCGGTGCTATTCGTTGGATGTGTGGATGCTTGAAAACGTGTGTGTAGAGCGCGAGTCTCGCGTTATTTTCCGTCTGGCGCGTCGGCGAGTGGCCGGTGATAACATGACAATACTCACGTTGCGTGATAAGCACGTTGGCGGCGTGTGCCGGCTGTGCCGCCTCGTGAAGGAGGGGGTGTGCTGCGTGCGCTGCATGAATGTGGCGAAAATCGATGGCAGGACGAGCGAGGCACACGTGCGACGATTTCATCGCTTCATCTCTGGAAAATGGAGTTTACGAGAGTTTATTCAATTTAAATAGAATCAGAGAAATTACCAAGTTGTCATTCTTATTTAACTAAATTGACTTGATTAATTAATTTGCAATTAAAATGACATTGTTTAATTAATACACATGTGAGGAATGATGTATCAAGTATGGCGACTGCTGCTCACCTAGTACGCTTGGGTTCTTCTTCTTCAAATTCCGATTGAAGACGTGGAAGACTTGGGTTGAAGAGTTGATCCCTCTTGAAAAGAGTCTTAAGCCCAATTGATGGCTATAATCTTCAGGATTAGAAAAGTTATAATAATTAGTAATAGACTAATCAAGGAGAAACAATTGAATTATTTTGGCAACGACTGTGCTGCCACCAGTCGAATCGGGAGGCACTCAAACTTACAGCAGAATTAACGTTGTTTGTGATATATTTTAAAATTGTTTAATTATGTTGAAAAACTGCACTGTAACACTTAATTAAAATTCATTTGTAAAACGTTGTATCTGGATATCGTCGAGTGTGGTTACGAAGTATTTTATTATGTTGATAAAACTTTACTATGACAGTTCTACTATTAGTTCTATTGAGTCGAGGTTGATCGGCTGTTTTTTCTGTCGGGGATGGGTAATTTGAAAATTATGAGTTTAGTCGTAAGAGTTTAAAGGAGTTTTGGGTTAGATTAGAAACAGCCGGTCACCAAATCAGAAACTATATAATTCGGAAACAATCAAAACTTACTACCATACTGAAAAAAGCAACATATCGAAAACATTTCAACAAGTGAGTATTAGTTAGTGTTTTAGTGAAGATTTATCGACATAATGAATCTTAAACACTTCGTAACCACACTCAACAATACTCCAAAATTGTTTAATTTATATTGACTACTTTTTGTAGTCAACTTTTGACGATTACGGCAGTGGGCGAGAGAGGGCGTGGCTAACAACAAAAAGAAGAGTCGTCGAGTAGAGACAGTGAGGGCGGGAGAGTCGAAGTTTAGCGGTGGAACATGGTGGTGGTGCAAGAATAAAGACGGTGGTAGAGATTAAGTTTGGGGAGTAGTGTATCATTGTAATGTAGCAAAAATGAAATTGTAAGGGAGTGAGAATAAAGTTGACGTGAAAGAGATAGAAAAAAAGATGACAACATTTTATAATTTGTTACAATAATTTTATATTTTAAACAATTATTACTTTTTACTGTTATTTGAATTATATTGCGAGCAAGAGTACTGTCATCACCTTCAACGCAAGAGGCGGCAATTCAACAAATTCTTCTTAATTTGCTGTTATTATGTGATAATATTACAATTTTTTAATTATTATTATATTAATATATTAATTTGTTATAATCTTTTTATTAACTAAACATATTATTTTGTTTTTTTTTTTTTTAAGCAATTAAATTATTTCGACGACAGCGCCGTCTCTTGATTCTGAGCTTGAAACATTATACCGCGCGGCAATAGGCAATTCAACGGATTTGTTTTCATTTGCAGGTTATCTAAACTAAATCCTGATTTTCAATCTATTTTTAATGGTAAACAACTATATTGTGCGTCAAGAATGGCTCATATTCCGATTGTTCGCACGAAGACAATTATGCAAACGACAGACGGTGCTGATTCCATCAGCAAAGAAGCTGTTTTCCTCACGTCTCGAGCAACTGTAAGTGCAAGTTAAATCATTTTGACATGAAGTAAATTATAATTTACTATAAATTGATTCCTTGTGATTTATAGGAATTATTTATAAAAGAATTGGCCTTGGCTGGTCATAAAGACATCAAGGGGAGTACCAAATTAAACTACAACAATTTAGTGAATGTGGTTCACCAAGACAATAAATATGGTTTTTTGGAGTACATGATTCCAAAGAAGATTACAGTACAAGAATATAAGGAATTGATGAGGAAGAAAAAAGCAGGTTCAAGTGAAGAATCCGAAGATGAGGAAGACAGTTCTGATGAAAATGAATCTGGTAATGGATCTGAAGAAGAAACCAAAGAAAAATAATTGACTTTCATTATTATGATCAATTTGCCTTTGATGTACATTTGTTCCTAAGTTGGAATGTAATAAATTATTGATAGTTTTTACAGAATAGAAATGAAACTATTGTTAGAATAAGAGTTAAATAAATTCAGTAAAGATTTTTACGGGATAAACAATATTTCATTAATTGTTGGGGTAAACCAAGCATTTGGAGTGATTTAAAGAAAACATGAGACATCGATGTGTAATGATAACAGACGAATAAATAATTGAATTTTTCTATATGGTGGCGCTTCTACTAGTATTTAAATTGAAATCCCACTTTTTGTTTTACCTTGAAACTTAAATAAAGTATGTTCTTTGGCCGAGAATAAAAAACCTAAAAAACATCTAGTAAAAAAATTTGTTTTTAGAATTATTTAATAACAACAATATCTTTTCAGTTTAATTTATCACAAGCGTGGCGTTCAATTTAAATGAGAAGCCCTCTTTTGGTTGTATCATGAAGCAGAAATACGTTAAGTTCTTATCATTCGGTTTTCTTCGAGAGTAGGCAGAAAACGTCATGTCAAAAGTGGCCTCACGCATATGCCGTGTACGCGACGAGGCGCAATTAATTCGTCTCTAGTCAGTGTTTTCTCAGGTCGAAACGGAAATTCTTCTGAATGATAATGTCTCCAAAAATTACCTGGCTACTGGCCGCTATTAATCTCCTTGCGATTGCAGCTGGTGGTGAGCTTCTAGGCTGCGGCGGTTTCTTGAAGAGCCATGTACAAATTGACTTTTCCAAAGTTCTAATTAAATTGTAAGTGTAGAAGGAAATATAATTAGATTTACCTTATTGGAATATGACATGTTTTTAGAATTACCAAGCAAGGTGTTGTAAAAGACCAAACAAATTGTGCACCCAAAACAGGGTATTACTTCATTCCATTATATGATAAAGGAGATTATTCATTACTTGTAAATTTATCATTTATTTCTAATGTTTAAGGGTGTTTATTGATGTGTTTTTTAGTTGGAACCTCCACCTGGTTGGAGCTTCACACCAAAAAAAATTGATATCTCAGTGGATGGCAAGACAGATTTATGTTCACAAGGAAAGGATGTTAATTTTGTATTCAAAGGTTTTGGAATTACTGGAAAAGTATTGAGTCATGGAAGTGCAACAGGGGCAGCTGACATTAAAGTAAAGTTAATCTCGGAGAATGAAGTTAGGCATACTCTTACTGATGCCAAGGGAGTTTTTGTTTTTACTCCAGTATTTCCAGGAGAGCACAAAATTGTTGCAAGCCATGATAAGTAAGTAAATAATAAATAACATTGCTCATAGTCTGTAAAATGGTTTTAGGTGGAAATTTGCTCAAGATACTGTTTCCATCACAGTTAAAGAAGGAAACACTAATTTACAAGATGGTCTCCTCTCTGTAGCAGGATATGATGTAACTGGTTCTGTTAAAATAGATGGCGCACCTATATCTGGAACAAAAATCCTAATTTTCTCACAGGTAATGTCTCAAAATAGACATCATCAAATTAAGTTCACACAATTTACGTGTTCTCAGACTGCAAATGCCAAAGTAGAACAATGCCAAACCACACTTCCAAGTGGATACAAAGGTCCTAAACCAATCTGCCACGTTGTAACAAATCAAGATGGTTCCTTCACATTCCCTACCGTCTCTACAGGAAAATACAAACTGGTACCATTTATGGAGCAACCCGTCCATTTTGAACCAGCACAAATTGACTTTGACGTTCAACATTACTCGGTACAACTTCCAACAGTATTCAATGTTGTTGGTTTAACCGCAACAGGAAAAGCTCAAGTTGATGGCAAACCGCTGGGCGGAGTTACGATCACACTTGATGATAAGCATACTTTTATTTCCAACGCGGATGGGTCTTATGTTGTCGAAAAGATTAAAGCGGGACAACATACTCTCAAGGCACATGCAGATGATTATCAATTTGGAAGTATAGCTTTTCAACTCTTACCTAGTTCACCGGTACTTCCCGTGATTAGTCCAACAGCGTTCAAAGTATGTGGCACTGTGATTAGTGACAAGATGGAGGGGCATTCAGTGTTGCTAACGAAAATGGGATCTACTACTCATTTGGAAGTGCAGTCTGATAAGGAAACTGGAGTTTTCTGCGAGTTTTTATCTAGGGGAAGGTATGAAGTTCAAGTCAATGTCAAGGATAAGGCTTTACAGTAAGTATAGTTCCTTGAAATCCAGGGTTTCGGAAATTCGACCTAAGTTTTGATTGTGAATTCTGTTCTTGTTTAGGTTCTTTCCTATTGTCCTAACTATAGAAGTCTTCACACCACTTTCCAACATCATCTTCTCTCAACTCAAGGTCACTGTTAGTGGAACAGTGAAATGCATCAATCAAGATGTCTGCAAACGTCTTAAAGTCATCCTGAGACCAGTAGATAAAGCAGATGAAATGATCGCGAATGTAATCGATGGAAAGTACACAGTTTCCGACGTTCGTCCTGGTGAATACAGGATTACTCTGTCTTCAAATCGTCTTTGCTGGCAAGCGAATGAACATACAGCTGTTGTTTCTAATGCTACATGGACAGCTCCTGCGTTTGTCAATACTGGATATGCGATTGCTTTCATTTCCACTCATGACACCAGCGTAATATACGATGGTAAAACCATAAAAATCCCAAAAGGTACCTCTGAACATTGTGTGCCTGAGCCTGGCAACTACAAATTCAAACTGGACAGTTGTCATAAATACGAATCGGATGTAGTAGACTATAAGACCACTCAAGACATCAATGAAATTATCCTCACTGCATTGAAACATAAAGCATCACTCGATATTGATGCTAAGGAGGATTTGGGAGACTTGACAATTGTTTCTTCGATTGAGAACGTGAAGACTGTTCATGATAAACTTAAGTATAATGCAGCTAAACATGTCTATAGTTTAGAGTTGTACTTAAGTCCTGGAGACAAAGTTATTTTAACGCCGCAATCCGATACTGTGTTCTTTAATCCACCGATTTTATCGATTACGGGGGAGGAGGATTGCGTGAGTCTCAGCAGTAAATTTAGCGCTAAGCAAGGGAAGGTTTTTAAGGGTCGTGTAACGCCTGCTTTGAAAGGTGTAATGGTGACGGTTAGTGGTGGAACTCTGATGTTGACCGAGGAAACAGATGCGGAAGGAAAGTATCGATTTCCTCCTTTAGATGATGTAGATAGTTATGAATTGACGGCAAACAAAGATTCTTATATCTTGGATGGTCCGGATGCAAATGGGGATTTCACAGCGACGAAACTAGCTGAGATTATAGTCGAAGTGATTGATAAGGATACTAATGCACCATTGCAGGTATATAATTTAAAAAATGCGAAATTTGCTAGTGTTGTAATTCGTTTGGTTCTGTGCTATCCAGGGGGCGTTGTTGTCACTTTCTGGTGCTGAAAGTTACAGGAAAAACATGCAAACAGATGAATGTGGCGTGATTACTTTCGGAAGTTTATCTCCGAGTGAATACTTCTTAAAACCGATGATGAAAGAATACTCTTTTGAGCCGGCATCTAAGAGCATTAATGTTCTGAACGGAGCTACTGAGAAAGTTATTTTGAGGTTAGCAAATAACTGTGACCCGACAAAAGCGCTTTTTGGTGCATTTGGGATTGTGTGGCGGGGGGGGGAGTGGTGTCGGGAGGGTAGATTGAGGCCGTGCGCTCTTGTCGGTGAATATATGGCCGTAAATTTAATTGTTTTTTTTTTCAGAGGGAAAAGGGTTGCCTATAGTGCTTATGGTCAGGTGGTGACTCTAGCAATCACTCCAGAAAAGGACATGGTAGTCGTCGCCAGCGGAATTAATAACTGTACTGACTACGCCGAGGAAGCAACGACTGATATATCAGGGAATTTTCGAATTCGTGGGTTGATCCCACACTGTGGCTACAGAATTACTGTGAAAGCATCCCTTCAAGAGAATGAAGTTATTGAAAGGGTGCTTCCCCATGCTATTACTGTCGAGGTAATTTCTGTCGATGGATAGAATGATAGTTCATTTACTTGATTACATATTTTGATTTCAGAAAGTCACAGAAGATTTGAACGACCTCCGCCTTATTGTTTTCCGGCCGGCAAGCAACGTGGATCTCTACGTCAAAGTCTTCACCTTCAATGTAGACCACTACCGTAGTTTACGCCTCAAAATCTCCCGAGAATCCGCACCTGCCGGCCTTGTACATAATCTCAGAGTGGACACATATAAAGTAACAGCTGATAACAACATCGGCATCATGTTATCCACTCCATCAATTCCCTTAGATGGAAAAGTGTACTCTCTGCAATTGGAGTCATTCAACAGTGCATTGCTAGGGAAGTCTACAGTAAAGACATTCACAGCTGATACAAGTTACAAATTTGTTGAAGTTGAATTTACGGCGCATGCCCATGTTGCGGAACAACAAATTAAACAAGTGTCGACATCAACCCTAATTTTCATGTTTCTGTTGATGATTGTTGCTTATAATGTTGATAAAATTGGGGAGTTTTTGAAGAAGAATTTGAATTTACAAGGAGCTTTTGCTGGGATATCAAAGGCAAAGGTTTCTACACCAGAGCATCATCTTGCTGATGCGGAGATTGAGAAAATTGTTGAGAATATCAATGCGCCGAAGAAGAAAGTGAAGTCAAAGCGGGTATAAATCAGCAAATGTAATTATTGATACTGGAAGAACGAGTTGACGGGGCGTGGGATCGTTGCAAATTAATGAATTTAGTATTTAAAATACGGTATATTGATGTGAGATGTTCATTTGTTGTCATTTCTATCAAGAAAATACGAAACAAGCAAGTTTATATTGTTGCTAATTACTTCTTTGTTTTATTTCATTCTTTGGAAATAGCGTTTACACATTTTGTTCACTTGATAATGGTGTGAATATGATATGAATGTGCAGGAATGTTATTGCTCTTAACCAAAGGTAAATATTTCCTTTGTGGCTGTTTTGTCTCTAATGCTTACACTCCTTTATGTTTGTATATTGTGGCGCATGGCTACCACCCTTGAGCAGGCGGCGGCGGTGGTATGGTGGTTTAGTTATCGCGTGCGTGGCTTGTTTGGTCGTTGTGCGCAAGATATCCGCAGACTGCAGGGCTCAGTTTGGCGCGACGCCTTCGAGAGCATGGAAGCGCCGGGTGCGAACCATGTGCGCTCGCCGACGGCGCCAACAGGTGCCAATGAGATGGTCACGGCGAATTATAATAAGCTGTCGGATCATATTCGGAGGTTGACGCCGCAGGGCATTCAGTGCAGCGTCTTCTGCGGCGGGATCAATTGCAAGTATGAGAATCCGGAGAATTGGACTGCGGATAGCTTGGCCTTACAGGGGATATATTCGAATTGGTGAGTGATTGAATTATTTAAATATTTAAGTTAGTAAATAAAGGCAATAATAAAAATCAGAGAATTATGATGATAGAATGGTGACAATTCAAAGATCTCATCTCAAGAAAATATAAGTTGGTAGATTGACGGAATAAATAATTATTTTCATGAAGGTCAATGAAATTTTAGTTTATTCTCTATTAAAACAAAACATTTATTAATATATTATCAGCATAAATCTGTTATTTAAATTATTTTATGACCTGCTTGCTGTTTTTGTTTCCAAATGGCGTCATTGGTACCTGAGCAACAATCATTTGGATATTATAATTACGATTAATGAAGTAAAATGAAGGGATAATAGGCCAAAACATAATAATAGCCCTTTTCGAGCAGTCTTATTTTCACTAGGTAATTACAAATATGCTGCGGTTTAAACATTTTTCAACTTTACCAGCTCTAATTTTATTTTGAAATGGCGTCATTCAAAAGAATCAACTGAATTTAGTTAACTTCCTCTACAAAATTCTCTTTAATCTTTCTGTTTTAGAATTTCTGCAATATAAAGCTAGTTAATGTAATTGCTCGCCATAATTTTATTTTAAAATGGCGTCATGGGTCCTAATTACAGGTTATTTTAGCATGACTGCCTTCCTTCCACTCCACAATTTCCAATTTTCCATGAAATATGAATAAGAATAACAGCAAATCAGCCCATCAATAGAAATAAAATATTGATTTATCAGATCGTTGTTGCATGAACGCCAGTTCAGTGCTCGCACTTGCAAGTGCAAGGACGATTAACACATCGTCCCTGTGTACTCATTGTGATGGAAGATGTCTTACGTGTCACACAATAAATTCCTTCACATCCTACCTCTCGCTATCATCAGCATCAATATATTTTGGAAGGAGTGGAGTATTTTCACACTTATTTCTCTTATCTTTCGCGTGTGGTGGAATTTCGTGTTGAAAGATATTTCAAAATGGTCATTTAGTGCACGACATTTATGCATTTTGACTTATTTGCACTTTGATGTTTTTTGGTTTAAAAACGCAGACTTCCCTTCGAATTGATTGGTTATGCGACATGCGATAAGTGGGGTTTCTTATATGTGATTACGTATCAATTAACGCTGGTAAATCATTTTGCGTGTTGGAAATTTAAAGATTTGCTGCATTGTAATGAGTGTTATAATGCGACGAAATAATTTCCACCTTGACTTCTTAACACAGCTGTTTCATTGTTTTAAGGTTCTAAATTTAAATGAAACAGTAAAAAGGTTTAAAAATAGCAGCATGACATTTATTTGTTTACCCCTTTTACCCAAATTTCTGCCTTATTTTTTCATATAGGGAATCATGAAAGGATCAATGATTTCCAGCATTTGTTATCGTAAAAGAAAAAAAAAACATTTTTTGTGGGTAGAAGGTTTTGTGGCGTTTCTACAGAAAATTTAACCAATTTAATTTCCCAAAGTCAATTTAGTGTATTTTAGGGCGTTTAAGTTGATTTTATTGACCTTGTTTCATGAAACAAAACGTGTTTTGTAGGTATAGTAAGATTACAAATAGTTGAAAAGCTGAAGTGTCGATTTCATTTCCTTTATATATTACATTATGAATTATTCATAGAGTGGTTTTACGCCAATTCTCCTATGCTGTAACACATTTTCTAATTTTGAAGACAACCAAGCGAAGTAAACGCCAGTAAACAAATACATTTCAAAATAGTCTATCGTTAGACTCAAGCTCAAATAACAATATACTTGAGTGTGGTTACGAAGTGTTGATTCAGCATGTTGATAAAACTTCACTATAACACTTTTAGTCACTTGGTAAAACGTTCAAGGCATGTTTCCTTCTTCAGTATGATAATAATTATTAACAATAATAATAATAATAATAAATAATAATAATAGATTATGCTTGTAAAATTGTAAATTTAAAATAGTTGTTAATTGTAAAATGTGAAAATGCTAAGATTGAATCTCTATGAATGTAATATCATCATTGAACAATAAAAAACTTTGCATGCAAACACTATTCGACACAAAAAAGCAATTATTATTTACTTGCAAATTGGGTCTCTTGTCATTGGAAGAAAAAGAAAATCAACAAACTTTCCTGTTTTATCAACAGCACACGGAATAATGGACTAATCGTTACAAAGTTTATAGGATTTAGGAATGATGTTTTAAAGATCCTAGACATGAAAGCATACAAAATTAAAATTTTCATCAATAAAACGTTGCTTCATCAAAAAAAGCAACAAATCAATTGCACATCTACCTCTGGTATTAGATTTCAATTTCATTGTTTAATGTCAATTCTGCTAAGAAGAAAACAATATGCGAAGAACTAAATAATAATATGTTTATCATGTTGACACAATTAACACTTACTATTGTTTATCTATAGAACGGTTTCGGCTTGATGCTCTCTTCTTCAATTATACCAACACAATGAAGTGTAAACATTTTGCAAATACCATCAACCATTAACTATGTTAATTGTACATTGACACTTCTTTATTTTGTGTTTGTTGCCTACTTCAGTATTTTGTTGATTTCCGGCTTCTTATTTCCTCGGAAGAAGGCAACACGTCGAAAATGTTCTAACATAAAGGAAATCAATGCAATGCTTTAGATATTAATGGTTAGCAACTTTCCATTTTAATTCAAATTGATAAACTTGAAAATTCCTTAAGGTCAAATGTGTGACATTCCTTGTGCCTACTGTCATTTGACACTGTCGCATCGGTCATTGCAATGAATAAAACACAAACACCTGCATTACAAAAGAGTAAACAAGAAGTGCACAAGTGCTACCACGTTACAAGGTAGTCAATTTTACATTATGACGTTGTCAGTGCACTGATAAACACGATAGCTGTCATGACATGCCACGTTATTTATTGATGAAATATATATGTAGAGGATATATATAAGTTTTTTTAGTAACCCTTCGTACACGATAAACTCTTATAAAACTGGTCGGATGTGCTTTTAATTCAAATAACAAGTGTATTTTTCGTTTATTACTTTGTTTAACAGCAATTGAGCAACATGACATTTTAGTTTTCCTTTTAGGCAACTATTAATTTCAATATTTGCTTTGTTGGCTTTTGTATTAGGAAAAAAAAAACAAATATTTTTTTATTTTCTCTGTAAAGAAACACCTAAATTGCGGCTGTCTCGTTGAGTCATAAACAACATAAATTTTTAGTTGGTAACACGTCTCCTAGGGCTTCTGTTTTATTAGGTTTTGCATATTTAAGCTCTCACTCTGTTAACTACTTTGTTTTCGTATTTTTTCACACTCAACATTAAGCAATTGGCATTGCATAAGAAAAACACTGATCTTAGCTGAACTCTCAATAAAGAGAAATAAAATAACTGTTGTTATTTAATTTTTTAGGTGTTGTGCCACTCTGATATCACAAATTGTTAGATAATATAAACAAACGAATGAAACGGACATGTGTATAGTACATAAACTCATAATCCTAGTCATTCCAGCATTGGCTTGAAATTATTCCTCTATTTTTCAAGATATTATTATCACATGTGACACTAATAGTGCAAAGTAAGAAAACTATTCTTTAGTCTCAGGATTAAATGCAGAAAATAAAACTAATCAATTCAATTTCATGATATTTTTCCCAAACATTGGATAGTACTTTGATAAGAAAGAGCCCTACTACAGAAAATATGTAAAAATCCTAACTAGCATAACTACTTTTCTATTATATCTTGTTACTTGTTATTTATTGTGACATTTTATTACTGAACTTCCTGTGGACAACTTATTTCTTACCTTAACTTATTCAATCCTAACCTACACTTGACACCTACGTCAGCCTTAACAACCTGTCACTACCCACATTCTCTGTCGCCCACTGCCGCAATTTTTTTTTTTACATTTTAACCCGGATTTAATTATTTAACACCTAATTATGTGTACATAGCAGTGATAGCGAGGTGTATATTTTAGTACTTGCACTGAATTCAATCCCAATAACTGGTAAAATAACTCTGGAATGGTGTCGGTATTCGACATGATTGTAGCACGCCCCAAAAATTGAAAAAAAAAAATATTTACAAGGTTTGATTATTTTGAATATTCTTCAATATTCAATTTTATTTCCCTTTGGACATTTTCTTCTCTTACGCACATTCGTATTCGACTTATTTTCGTATATTGTTTCACCTTGCTTCAACTTTTTTCTTAAACTAAATGTTTAATATGTTGAAAAAAGTGCCTACTGTTTTGAATGGCACCATAACGTATAGTATTTATGTTAATGCAGCTTTGTATTTGATCTTTTAAGGTACACATTACGAAGTAGGCCTATAAAAGTATACGAGGTTCGTATAGCATAAGATCATAAGGATAGATTATCCTCATTGTAGTGGTATCATAATACAAGCAAACGAATTCAATCTTAAGGAGTGAAGAATGTTTACTCAATAAATAAATTTATGGAGAGAAAAATACATTAAATTTTCTACCATTAAAAACACAAAATTGATGTGGGAAAATAAAAATAGAAAATACGACAATATCGTAGAAAAAATATGATTTGAATTATTTTCTTTATCAATTGCTGTAATTAGTTCATCTTGAGTAGACTTTCCAGAAACATATTGCGGTTGTAGTTTTATCAATTGTCTCTTAACCACAATTCGGTAATAAATGTTGATAAATTGTGTAGGATTTAGTTGTAAATTTGGTGAAAGTTTGCTGCATAACACGTTATGCAACCATATACACAAATTATGTTCATGCTAATACTGAAGTTTAATAACAAAGCACGAGAAGGAAATCAAATAAATTTCATGTTTTTCATTATTTCACTACGTGTTTGTCAAATCGATTACTGTGTGACGTTAAAATAAAGTTATTACTATGTTGACAGAAACGAATGTAAATTACCTTAAATTATTGATAACCTTAAAATAACACTTCACTTAGAATTGTTTTTTTCAAAAACATATATTTTTGTTTATTTATTTTCCGATATGTTTGTGAATTGGTTTTCAGTTTATTCTAATGAAAGTTAAATTTTGTTGATACATTCAGCAAACCTTGACATTACCGAAGGGTAAAGTAAAGTACCTGTACTATTTTCAGGATAACCGACCACATCCTGGCGATGGCCCGACCAAGTACGGTGCTCATCGTGCAAAAGAACATCATCGAACAATTTCACAGGTGACACACTATTAATTTCACGAGAACTATTTCAGTTGTAGATTTTTTTTCTTTCATTACTCAAATGTGTACTACAAACAATGCTATAATAATAACAACTAAATTATTAATTTAATAATTTTTTCTAATGTTATTCAAGGTATTTTAGTGCATGACTTAGAAAATGTAACATTTAATGACGGATTATGAAATGGGACAATTTCATGTGTTTCATGTGCCATTCCTTGACTGCGTGTTGATGACGGCCGACAGCCTGGGCATAAAATCCATAATTAATCTGCAATGCCCCAAGGAGCACGCTAGCTGCGGGCAGCCCCTTGAGGACACGGGATTTTCCTATGATCCGAATATTTTCATGGAAAACAATAGTAAGTATTTCTTGAAGGGAAGTCTGGCAGAAATAACCAGTTGAATGATGTTTACAACTTGATGGTTTTCAATTTTTTCTTTAATTTTAATAAAACTATTATTTGATTTTCATCATTAATGATTATGATTATGGCATACAATCAATGTAATAGTTATTTTCCGCTAAATTCAATTACGGTTTGTTGATTTTACATTGACAACTGCCATTCTGAAAATGCCAATATGAATACGCCCTTTTACCTTCCTAACAATATTCCCCTCAACCTCGAGTTCACCTAACCTAGCATGGCGTATTGAAATGTGTTTGATTGATTTTGATTTGATCAATCCAGATTTGCTATTTGCGCTAACTATTGAATCATAAATTAATTGATTATTATGTTGAAAAACTGTACTATAACACTTACTTTTTGTTTTTAGGTAAAACGTTTTCGGCATATTGCCTTCTTCAGTATGAAGAAAACGTTTTACAATTCGTCACCACACTCAACAATACTCTTAATTGATTATATAAATATATTGAATATATTAGCTATATTGTTCACCGATAAACGGCCCAACGGATTAAAGCGTACCTGTTTAGACATGAGTACATGTGGTAATGGTAGCCAGTGAATATGGGATACACTGTGGAACGATTACACTCATTTAGTTACTGCAATAATTCGAGTAATGCTTGACTGATATGATATCCCTATCGTATTGTAGATGTTTGAGTGGGCATGTGTGATGTGACACACTGTGATGACGTGCGCGAGTGTTCTTTTCAGGTGATTTCTGTTTAACTCTTTGGTAAACAACCAGTACGGCAATAATTCTTATTGTTCTTAGTTCCAAGTGTCAGTTTGTACTTTTATAGTTCAGTCTTCATCCTAATCTTGTTCTGCATGGTGCACATCAATCCCAACAAAATTTAACACAAAAATCAAAAACACTACGCAAATATCTACAATACAACAACGGTTTATTTCAAATTAGTAGTTTTTTTTTCCTTAACTGTTGAGATTAAGCCCGATGATTGTCCTTTTTGCTTGGATCTGTTAGCGGCTAGTCCAATCTTTACTTTAGTAGCTTATAACTTTGTAACCATTAATGATAAACAAATTACGTTTTCACACATTTTCTCTCTATCAATTAACAAGTTTTTATTATAGTACTAACGATAATTCTAATTATACTTATATAAGTTATGGGACATTCTATGAAGTCACAACCGAAGGTTGATGATGATTAAATGATGATTAAATAAATCAATAATTGATTATTTCCCCAAGTGTCACATGTAGACATGTACGGTTGGATTGCCTACTAATTTACTAAGACGTTAATCCATTTGCTGTTGATATTTCAAGTTTATTATTACAACTTCGCATGGAAAGACTATGGGGATGCGTCACTGGGTGGATTGTTGGATATGGTGAAGGTGGTAGCTTTCGCTACAAGTGAAGGAAGGGTCGCAATTCATTGTCATGCAGGTAAAAATCAACAGAGAGGGAAATTAACACGTACTTCTAATTAAATATTACTTTATAGTTGCCATGTTAATAATTTGTTTTGGGTTGTTTTCTAGGTTTAGGACGAACTGGTGTACTCATTGCTTGTTACCTCGTCTACTCCTTAAGGGTTCCAGCCAATGCAGCTATTAAATATGTGAGATTGAAACGTCCTGGATCAGTTCAAACCCGGGGACAAATTATGTGTGTTCGACAGTTTGCAAACCACGTGCTTCCAAATCTAGTTACTTTTTATATCAAGTAAGTAATGTGTAAGGTTAATACTATGTTAGACTGCAATAATATAAAGCAAGAGTCGACAACCTTGTTCGGACGGCGGGCCATTTTCAAAAAAAGTTATGCGGGCCACGTATTGGATTTTGTGCATTATCAAAAATAAATATAGAAAATACTATACTTTGTAAATTCTTTAAATGCGCTTTATTGTAATTATTAATAAGACATAGTCAAGAGTCGTTCACTTTTCATTACGCTTTCGATTTTCCTCATTCACTATTTTCGCAATAATTCTAAAATAATATGCATTACTCATAGTGGTGTAGGGGCGGCGCTAACACGTAAATAATTAACCACTTTTTCACTTCTAAAGACCTTCGCGTGGGTAAAGATTTTCTAAGATTTTAGATGCTCAACACACGGAGTGGAGTGTAATAAATAAGTCAGTAACACAAATTCGATATACTCTGAGATGATGGATTCTATTGCTTATTGCTTTGCCAAGACAAAAGATTGACAATTTATAAAACTAATACGCCCGAAATATGAAAATAATATTCGTCGACAAGTTAAACTGAACATAACACTAAATTATTTCAATGCTGATCAATAGAACAAAAAAACTCTTTACCCCAAGGTGCAGCGCAAGAAATGAATCGACAAGACACATTTTTGTCACCAGTTTGTTGTTTTTTTTTCTTAAATCACAATGGTGCCTCAGCGGGCTGCACAAAAAGTTGCAAGGTTGCCGACTCCTGATATAGAAGTATAGTAAGTAGTACTATCATAAATATCCCTTTTGTACCTTATAATAAATAAACCTATATAGTTTATTATCTTGACCTATTATTTCAACGTCATACAAATACCAATTGTAAGTTACACTTGCTACACTTTCCAATATACGTTCAATTGTAAAGTTGAAAAACCAATATCGCGATTGATCCGCTCCACACATCTATGAATTTTTCATGCTTGTCGCGACCGCTAATTTTGCCATTTCTTCCATACGCCTTATGATTAACCTCTTCTCTTCTCTTCTCTTCTCTTCTCTTCTCTTCTATATGCGGATATTTGTGTAGTATTGTCTTTCACAGGGAGCACAGTATGAGAGACAAACACATGAACGACTTCACTCTTCAACGCTTCATCAAACGGCAGAAAATTGCTTTGCATGGCTACGAAGAGCGGAATTACAAATACCTCCCGAAGATAGTGCACAAAATATGCGAAAGGATTCTGAAACTTACTGGATGTACCATTGAGGACATTCCAGGATCCAATACTTCTTTTACCACTGACTTTCTTTCTTCCAAGATGGCGACTGTTACACGACATGCGAGCATTTACAGTTTTAACAGTCATATAGATGATAGTAAGCCGTGTAAGAGAATATTAAGAGGAAATATTAATCACTATTGTGTAATATTTCAGTTCATCATCTTAGTCCTACATCAATACACTCGCCTTCATCAAGTAACTCCGACATAATGAGTTTGGGTTCAGCACCATCAAGTCCAAACCCAGAATCGGAATCATCAGACGTTTTAGATTCATTTTCAGGTGATTGACTTATTAACACCTGCTCATTGTGTGCAATATAATGATTAGAATTGCTTTTAGAGCTAGATGATATGTCAACTCATGACCTGACAGAGAACAAATGTTTTCATGCACTGGAAATGCACAAATCCTACGCTGAGGAGAAAGCGTTCAATTCAGAAGCGGACGTTGTTTACGACATCGGAGAAGTGGTGGATACATTGATAATGGCTGATATTAATCTGTTATCTTACGATAACAAGAAGAAGGTTCGACATCTTCAAGAGCAGATCAATTCCTCGAAATTGGGCTGGTTGAAGTTGGAGCATCTAAATGATGTGAAAATTCTGGCACCTATGTTGTTTGACTGGTTAGAAGCCCTGAAGAAACCCGTGTTGAATAGAGAGAACTTAGAGAAGATTGTAATACATTACAAGCAACCTGATTATTGTTTGAGTAAACTTGAAGAGGTGATGGAATTGATCAATCACAGTTGGTTTTTGTTAACATTTGTTGGGATTCTTACAGAATGCAGCCTTTTTATTGGAGTATTTGCTCCTTTTTGTCAGTAAACTTCAAATTTCGATTGAAAATCTAAATGGTGCGCTGTTAAAACGGATTTTAGCTGCATTAACTCAACAGTATATTGCTATAAGAGAAATTGGTATTCCGTCAGGTTGGTTAACTTCCACTCTACTCAATTCCTTCAATTCCTCTTTGATAATTTTATAGGTCGTGGATTTGCCAAACTCCGAGATGGTACAATGCACTGTGCATTAGAATTCATGAACACGCTACAACTCTCCATTGATTTGCACCACAAACATCTGAAATCATCGTCTAGGTTTGCGTTCGAAGGCAGTCATCATGACGATGACTCCGACGTGGAAAATGGCTTCCATGATTAATTTGACCTGAGTGTTGAAGGTAAGAGAGAGTAAACGTTTAAATTAAATCTATCTTTGTCTAATGTGTAACAATCCAAGAGTACTACTAATTGAACTGTCGATGTATAACTGTAACATATCAAGGGAGCTGTGCGAATAATGACTTTATTTCTTTAATATAATATATACTATAAAAAAAAATGGTGCTGTCTTTTAATACGTTTGAACATTATGTTGATAAGATTTCATTATAACATTTACTTTTGTCACTTGGTAGAACGTTTTCGGAATGTTGCCTTCTTCAGTATGATTCATACATACATGATTCAAAGATAATGAATCTCAAACACTTCGTAACCACACTCAACAATACACTTTTGAATATATTGCAGGAATAATGAGCCGTCGGAAAAAAAACAACAATCAACGTTAATCTCATTTTCTAGCCATTAAGTTGTTTATCAACTATTATTACTTAATTATGGCTGACTTAATTAAAAATGTCTCAAAAAGAAGCTCAAAATTGGCCAATTCATTGGTCCATCCCTTAAAGTTTTTTTTGTTTGGAAAATCCGGAAAGTATTCAACTTTGACCTCAACTTAGAGAAAATCGTACATAGAAGTCCAATTAATTATCAACGATACTATGTGGGCTATCATAGTTTCCCCGTTGTAGTTATTTTTCCAAGATATCTTATTTGCAAAAAAAAAACAAAAAATTCGTAATTTTTTACGTTAATTGTCTGGAATTTCTAATTAAGATCGAAGTAATTAAGTAGCACTAGACGATAGAGTAACTCTTTGGCTAGAAAATTATCTACGCAATATTTTTTCCGAAATTGGTTTGATTAAATTCCAAATTAAATACGAGGTAGACATAATTAAGAACCACTAGACTATGGACCAACTCTTTCTAAAATAAGTAAAGGTATAATTCATGTTGCGATAATGACCATAATTGCAAGTATATTATAGTAATATATGATATAATTACCCTTAACCAAACTTTAACCCTAGTTAACTAGAGTAGTATTACTCTATTTAATTAAATTCAACAGAATTAATCGTGCCATGAGCTCAGATTATTGTTATGACATGTCGGTAAATAAGATGTCTTAATATTCAAAGGTGCTTGTGACACTTACTTGATTTTCTCTCTGTCTCAACACTATTGTACGCAAATAAGCGTAACAGTCTCAACGCTGCAATATTAATATTCTAGGCCAATTACTTTTTTAATTTATTAAGCAAATAATATAGGGCTGAGTTTCGGTCGAGTGAGCAAACCATCAACTACAGCCAGCCAAGAGTGAGAAGCCAAATACTACTATTTGTGCACTCTCTCTTTACGGAAAAAGATATGGAGCAGAAGCTAATTTATAGTAAAATATAAAATAACACAAGTTTATGACTTGATCCTTATATAATTAGTAAACATATTAATGTTCGGCGAACAAGTCCAACTTCGTATCAAATATTATGACACCGTATCAGACATTTTCATATCGAATTATATTCCAGAGATTCCAGTTCGTGAATTACACTTGCTGGTTCGTTTTCAATTACATTTACCTACAACAAATCAGAATATTTCTGGTTGGTTACATGAAGAATTCAGATGGTCGGGTTTGATGAGTAAATGTAATTTCGATTTACAATACAGAAAATGAGGTCTTCGCCTTTCGCAGTTTATTACAGAGCTCTACAACTCTACTTGCTCTTAAATAACACTAATCGATGTTCTCCAACTCCCCCTTATTAATAATGCAAAGTTATATTGTAATTCAATATATTGAATTCCTGTTCATGCCTTTGTAGTAAAAATGCTTTCGATGCATTTGATTCAATAGAAATTGATTTAAAAACCAGACGTTTTTCCACCAATGTCAATCTAGTATCTTCAAAGCGCACAGTTCTAACATTTCGCTCATAGATGTGCTTCTGCTTTGATTCTTGCTCAGTAGGGAATTTCATACAATAAGAATGCATTTATTGCAGTGATTGTTGGACCAGCAATTATTTTTAGTTTATGTGAGAATAGTGTTATAAAGTACACATTATCTTATTTGTTAATGCAAAAATAATCACAGAATGATATAGGCTAATGAGACATATTTTATCAATAGAAAACATTTACAATGCGAATTTAATGACATATTGTAAATTAGGAGTGTCTCATTTAAATAGTAAACATTGTTATTTCCAAACAATAATTTACTTAAAAAGTAACTTGCCTATTTTGCAAAATAGACTCGTATAAAGATTGATCTAACAGCCAGTGGCGTTATCAGCAGTTATTGGGACTGGAGTCTGTAGAAGCATACATTATACCGGGTGTACCTCCTGCAGGATTTGAATCCGCGCTCTCAGAAAACGCACCTTGCTGTCCCTATTACAGCCAGTCTCACCGACTCGGCCACGAAGCAGGGCAATTGATCTGAATAAAATAAGTCCTAATCAATGTTGGAAATTAAATAGCTTTTGATAATACTTATTAATTGCTCTGGCTTTATAATTAACGAATCATTGTTGTTTTTCGTTTCATCAATTTTGTTGTAGTTACATCTAATAAATATGATAGTATTTTTTAAAACCATACCTACACGATTCCATTAAGTCCAATTGGGCACAATAGTACAAATTATAGAAATAGGGGTTTTCCATAAATAGTTAAGCTTTCCGTATTACGTGTAGGAAGCTAATCAATATTACATTGTACTCAATTTTCGGGTATAGGACGTCAAGGTCAGCGATCGTATCAATATCACAAATTATTTCTAAATCATTAAAGCAGTTTTATGAGCATATTTTTTAACTGAATCTACTACTCAATGAATCATTGTAGCAGTATAATTAATACCGATAAGAAGCGCATGCTGATGGTTAACATTCTTTATTAATTAAATACTTTATAACTACCCTGCTTTCCACCAAATACTTGCTTAATACCTACACATAACAACATTTGCAATAAAACACATTAATAGAAGATCACTCTATTCAGCACTTACCATGTAAATGCTTTAGTAAGACATACAAACCTGCATCACAACTAAGTTGAGTGTGACTGAGTAAACTTGAGCAATGCTTCACTCCTTGTCATGATGCCCATATCACTCTCTAAATACCGAAACACGGGCGGTACTTCTTCATTGGAGTTTTTCTTGATTATGGCTTGAATCTCCTTCCAAGAGAATGCATACAAATTTGCCTTGTTGTTGAGAGGACCAAAATCAATTAGAGTGACATTTTCAGGGAAGTTTAAGATCACATCAAATGTATCTATCATATTTAAAACCATTTTGTAATAGGTATAAATCTGCATGAAATCTAATAAAGACTTACATGTTTTTCTGCTGAATTTCTTCTTAATATGCTCCTTGAAAAAATCAGTTAAAGCTCGAATTATGTTTAAGCCATCTTCACAAAAATGTGCATAGAATGTGGGCCAATCTCTGGGTGTTATTCCTTGGAGAATATTGTTGATCACAATGCATCTGAACTCAGATGCAGGATGAATGTTCATCCATGGTTTTAAAGCTATGCAGAATGAGTTGACCTTATTATGTGAAAAGTCATTAGAGATGATCTCTGATGCTGTGAAATATAAGAGTAGATCTTGGATGCTGGTGATTGTAAGTGAGTACCCTAAACTTAGAAATTTAACATCCTAAGAAGAATATTGATACAATTAATAAAAATATTTATGCTAGTATGGTAAGAAATAAAAGGAAACTACTTACAATTGGCGCATGCCAGTTACTCTTCACAAAAGCTTGTCTTTTGAATAACTTAATAGCCTCTTTAATTGCATTGAGAAAGTCCTCATTGCACACTTCTTCAATTTCCATGTCATTTGTGTCTTCTCTCAGCTTCTCAAGAAGTTCATTTGGAATGTTGATGATAATTGTCTTCAAAGCGACGTCTTTGAACAAGTCGTACCATGTGGAAATGGAGAAGTCTTGAAGGTCTCTTGTTTCCTGTTGAAAACATTTATGCAGTGTTTATGTTGCTTTGTTGTCTTAATTTGCGTTTATTTACGTACTAGCATTTTATTTTGTTTGCTTTGTAGAGGTTACTGCAGTGAAACGTATGAAATTAACGAAGATGACACACTTTGTGTTTGAACGAGAGCGGTAATTGTTGGTATGTGTAAATATGTGCAATAGTGTGTGTTTCTAAAGATGAGCAACTCCAAATAAAAAAAAGTTTGGAAAGAATAGGTTAATAAAAAATACTCACTAATTCTAATATTTTACATTAATTACCCAAAGTGCGGAAAATGTATGAGCATTAAACGATGAGGTTTTTATGAAGAATTAATGTCATTAGTTTTTAAAGTTAGCAGACAGCGTTACTTACAGACTCAAAACATTTAGCTTATGAAATTGACATGTGGGTGTCGCATCATGTATTTTAAACTGTATTTTTAGCAATTGTTTTTGAATTAAAAACTTTTAAATTTAATATTTCTTGTTTTAAATAATTACATTAGTATATCACTTGTTAAATTTAAACTGTACATTTTAAATTTATTTAAATTATCTATTTTCGGAATTTCTACAATAGAACAAACTCTACTTGAAGACCAAAAATATGCAGCCTTGATAATTGACTTGTAGGTGTCGCAGCATGTACCTTAAAATATTTTTTTAGCAATTGTTTTTAAATTTTAAATGTTTTATGTGAAATAGTCTTTGTTTTAATTAATAAATTTGATTTAAAATCTAAAATTAATAAATCATTTGTAAAATTTTTATTGTAATCAATTTTATTGGATTTATCATTTCCAGGATTTCTACAATAAAATAACCACTTTTTTTTTATCGCTTCCTCATAATAAAATAATTTTAATCCTCGTTCGCCTGTTGTCACATGCTGTAAAATATCACTCCGTCGTTGTCTCTTCGTGCAAGACGTGCAGCGTAAATTTGAATGCAGCCGATTCAGGCGACTTTATCGATAAACACGAAGACGCACGGCGTGGGCGCAAACGAACTGGTCGCAAGCCACGTCCGCGCGAAATGTCTTTTGCTCCGCGTGCGCCGGCGACATTCAATACGTCGAAACACGTCGCGGCATCCAACGCGATCTTGTCGCGATATCAGTCAAAGTTGATAGGTGAAACGCGTCCTGGGACGCGTCGGGAGCGCCTACGGTCGCCGCCGACGGTGACAAGCGTCGTCAACCCTATTTATGACCGCCATTCGAGGTGGACACGCGGGTCTTCGGTCAACGCTATCCAACAACTCGCAGGGACTGGTAATCTATGTTCTAGGCAGAGAGTTGGAAGGCTTTTGTTTTCACTGCTTAACTCTTTATAGAGGTGAAAAAAAGTTGCTAGATTTGTTTATGGTGCCGATAAAAAGTGTTTGCAGTTACTGATTTATAGTGTATTTAAGTAATTTCTCAAAGATTTTGGTATAAAATTTAATTTCCTTCAGAGTTCCAAGAAGGTTTGGTGTGCAATTTGGATTAATAAGGCAGATTTTGATAAAAGTCTATGCAATCAAATCATTTGTTGAAAGGACCGTTTCTTAAAATCTTCTACCTAATAATTGTTTTAATTCTGACCTTATGTGTTTGTAGTTCATAAAATTTCAATATTAAAACGTAATTTTTGTACTTTTTCTGCAATAAATGAATTAAGGGTTACCGTTGACAGCTTGATCGTGCATCAGCCGTTTTGTAATCGTACACTTTACACTTCAAGAGGTTTAAAAACAGTAAAATCAACCCATAAGGTTAAGAAATAAATAAAAAAAAAAACGCATCATTAAAATATCCATCACCATATATTCATCTTACATATGAGTATTGAGTACAGTATCATAAATTACACTATTTATATAACTCTACATCGTACGTATCATTTTACACGTTTATACATAATTATTGACGAGTCACGACCATCAACGCGAAATACCTTACCCTAGGTGCTAACGCTTCCACGCTAAATCATCCAATCATTATTATCATGACACATTAATAGAGAGAATGATCGTTTACAGCCACATTGTAATACAAGCCCAAATCGCATTACAGCCAAATGCGCTAAATGCAAATTTTAATTGGTAAAATTTAGATTTAGACCATGCAGTTCACTCTTAAGTCACTCACGTAAATAATCAACTATAGCTAGTTACACCTGGAGACAAATATATACACGTACAAATATAGTAACATTATTACTAACAGAAAGGTTTAATAAATTTAATCAATTGGATAACTACGATAAATCTATCTACTTGTAGGTTAAGTTACGTGTTAATTTATTGATTATATGGTGTCGTGTTGAGGTACTAAAATCTGCAGTAGTGGAGGTGTAAATGAAAGAATGCCTACAATTGGCAACTACCAACCGGAGGGAGAGCGCAAATAAATGGGGACAGTGGATGCGTGTAATGAGGTGTGGAGTACGGCCTTAATTGGAATTATTTAGTCGTGTGTGCAGAGCGTAATTTAGTCCCATTCGCCGATGTACATCGTGCGAGGTGGATTTGGTATGTAACCTCTTGTTGGTATTGGCAGGCGGCCGTAAATTGGATTGTAAGGTGATTCTACTAATGCGTCGGAATCTGAAACAGAAGAAACATTATGATTCTTTGCAGAAAGAGATTCTGAAGGTTCTATAAAAATAATATAGATTCTTACCGATTCCACTTTCATAGCTCCGCGTGTGCCACATCGGGGGATGTGGATGCTGATGGTGCATGTGGTGTTGATGCATGAGCGCAATCGGAGGTGCTTGTTGACTGATTGAGAAGCGTTTTGTTTGCGCTTCCTTTGACTTGTTGTTGGCTGACTTGGCGACGAAGTTGGGGACACGCGCACGAAGACCACAATAATACGGATCATCTAAAGCAAAGACCACAGGTAACGCGTATAGTTTATCATGTACAAACAACATGAGAAATATTCTTCGGTATTGAAGAAGAAATGTTATAGTCAAGTTGGATTAATATAATAAACATTAGACACTTCGTAACCACACTCAACGATACTCTCAATATAAGCAAAATATTTTTTACTTATAAGTGGAAACGTTTTACCAAGTGCCTAAAATAAATCTTAAATATTTCGTAACCACACTCAACAATAAGAAAAATATAGTAAACTGGAGTAATATAGACAACTAGAATTACTCTAATAAATCATTTTAATTATTATACATTTAAATCAATCTACGGCATATTTAACTTTATATTCTTTTATTATCCCCATAATTCAAATCTTGTTATGGCGTCTTAGTTTCCTCTTGCTCTTATTTGATTTTATTGCAAACTCTTAATAAATCCGGATAATTTACTACTTAATGTTTATTGATTTCAGGTTCTGCTTATTGGTTTAGGTAGTTGTATATGTTTGTACGATTTGCATGGGACTGTTACCCCAGGGTGCCAAGTTGGGCTGAGACTACCGACCACTTTCCCAAATTGGTCGCATGAGGCATTTTGTTAATGTGCATGAACTGCAACCGTTTGCAACTTGTTTGCCACTTTTCGAGATTATGACTTTTCATCAAATAATTCAAGTTGGGATCTCATACCGGAACTTTGCCTGTGAGTTCATGAAATTGCATACGGCACATTTGGTAAAAAAAGTGAGTGCATCTCGTTTGGACAGATTTTTATGATTTATTTGCTTTATAAAAGCAACTAGATAACAAACCAAGAGGTTAAGGTGAGCTATGGAAATTGACATAATAAATAAATGGAACTAGTTTCCTTACAAACAAGATGACGAGTGGTTAAATTGTGGAGTTTCAACAGAATCCGAAAATATTTCACACAACATTTTAATTTAATTTAGAGAAAATAAATTCACTCTAACCCAAGTGGATTTGCATTTCTTGCCAAGTTATAATTTGGAAATGTTAATTTCTTAAAATACTTGGAAGCCCATTTGCGTGTTTCTTTATATTGCGCCCAGTTTTAATACAGTCGCGTTTCGTGTCACTTGTGAGCAGACAAAGTGTGAGAACGTATCGTGCCATTCATTCGTTGCCAAACGGTCCATTGTGCCCGAGCATTATTGTTGCAGTTTTTCCACCGGTTCTCACTTTTGCTTGCTCGAGATTCTCCCAGCTGTTGCAGCTTTACGGACGCAATGAAAACGAGCGTTAAAAACGCGACTTTCACTTACCGTATTTTTTGTTGTCCTTCGACTCCTTTTTACTGCGTGACGACGGGAATGGTTTCAAGCGGCCTTCTTCATCGTGATGATCATCATAGTCAGGCTAAGAAATGAAAGACATTCACTTTAATTCAAGCTAATTATGAATTTAGGCTGAGAATAGGTTATCTACAACATAATTTTTGGTGCAAATTGTAAATTCAAGTTGAGATCTATGTATTGAGTTGCACATATTAACATCACTTCTTGGGTTTTTACTTTTGAAATGACATTTTAGATTAAGTTGTAGTTGATTATTTGGAAACAATGAATTTGCAATACATTAACTCGGCATGCAACTCTAACACCACCTTGTGGGTTTTTGATTTTTAAGTAACCTCAGTAAGCACATTTTATAATTTCTCTACCTTATGTAAAATGCTGTTGATTATTTGAGGTTAATTTAGTTACCTTTGGAATATCATGCGGATACATATTCTCGCGAGGAGGCAATTTCGGTGGTTTCTCACTTCGTCGCTGCGTCAACTGCTGGGTCTGCAACAACAACTGTTCCCTGGTAGCAGCCACACTTCCTGCAGCTGCAAAGCCCGAGCTGCCTGAACTGCCACTTCCGTTACCAGCCACACTGTACGGATCCTCATCGGGAATCGGAATGCGGGGCCTATTCTTAATGTCCATCACTCGCTGGACTGCAAACAACAAACAAGCAACGATCAAGTACTTCCGTGACTTTACAGCGTTATTATGCTAATTTCCAATGCTCCCATCCTCGGATCGTCCTACGTTGCTACTCCTGACAATCTGTGATGGCAGCATCGGAAATGTGAGTCTTTTTAGGTGTGCGAAAGAAGCAAAAAATCAAACGAACAATAAAGACCTGGCGGCAGCTTCGACTTGAGCATGTCCATTGCGACCACGTTAATGATCAGCACCCATATGGGGCATTCGAGCAGTTCCTGTTCGCTCTTGACGAAGGCGATGGCGCTGAGGCACTGGCACTCTAGCCGGCGGCGGTCGGGATATGCACGGCGCAGTTCGCGATTCACGTTGGATTGGAACTTCTTCATGTCAAAGAGCTTCACTGGCTTGTCGGGTTCCAGAGCATTGCCAGGCATTTTAAGGATTTCATTGCCGATAGCGTTTTCGTCGTCTTGACCAGTGCTTTTTATGTAGACGTTGCATTTGGACACGCGTTTGATTAGGATGTTACCAGCGTCGTCCATCTTGATTTTTACTCCCTTGGGACGAAAAACCATAATAAATAAATCTTATAAATAGGCATCAATTTAAATCATCTAAATATAGTATTTTATCAAAGAAAGGAAGATAAAGGAAGGAAGTAATGTTATGCAACCAAAATCAGAAAAATTTGAGGTTAAACTAGAATGAAACTACTTTGGATTTTTTTTAAATCACAAACATTAAACACGATTTAATTCAATTTTATTTAGTTTACTTTTATTATCTTTTTTTTTATTTCGTAAACATCAATTCAAATACAATTGGTAAATTTTAATTGTTATATGTATGTTAGGTTGCATACAGTGCATGTAAACATCTCGGTTCTAATTCAAAATAACATTTCTGTGACCACGTTTTGACTGCAATTTTAACTGAGAGTTATCTTTAATCACTATATATTAACTGATTCAAAAATTTAGTTTCTTAGCATATGTCTTTCACCAAGAACAATATGTCCATAAAACTATAACCCCAGTAAAAGGCAATTGCGCGTGTTATAATCCGAAGATTGATCTCAACTCTGCGGTCTCAACTGTTATTACTGATTACGTAAACGTGGCATGTAGGAAAGCAAAAAGACTCTTAAACTGTATCAAACCGGTAATAGTAATTGACATACTTGAAGCGTGCAATGTTCAAATAGTCGAAACCAATTTAAACAATATACACAACCGTGCGCTATGTTTATGATTAATGTTACTTTCAAACCCTGCTCAAATACCAAAGTAACGCAAAACTCAATTAACTAAACAGAGAGAATGAGAAAAGTAAAAGAATAAAAAGCGCTTCTTTGCTCTACTATATTGATTGGTTAATGTTTATTGAACCAGTTGAACCTCCCCATTTATCCATATAATTTGTTATTCTTGGACTGTCCGCTGTATCAATTTGGCATGAAATTTCTGCTTTCTCGTATAGATTGGTTGGCTACCGCACCCAGCCACGCGACTTGTTTGCGTTGCAACAATAATAAATGCACGTGAATATGCATGCGTGCCAATTGCATTTCCTACTGCGTTTTTCTTCTGGGTAGTCAAGCAGTCGGTGTAGCTCAAGAAAAAAATATCTAAGCGTATTGAGACAGCCACATTTGTCGAAGAGAGAATGTGGTTTGTAGAGTAGTTTGGTGCAATTGTTACCAACGCAAAGAAGCAACGACAATGGAGAAAACAGAGATTAGATAGACTGGTGGAGCTAAATGAAAGGGAAACCATTGAGGGCTTAAGGTGCTGTGCTAATCATTAAACTTATTTTATTTCTCCTTGTTATATTGTTTAATAAAAGTGGAACACTCAGCATCTATTGATTATTGTTTCAGATTTAACTTACATGGCCTATGTGTCGCTTGTATTCTTCCGTCTTTTGGTCGCGCATTGGGTTGTCAAAGCCACACAGACCAATTCTGTAAAGGAATAAATACATTAAGGCAAAACAAAAATCAACAAGGAAACATAAACACGGAATTGAATAATATTTACGTTGGAGGAAAAGAAATGGAACATGTTTGAGTTATGCAACACAAGCACACAATCTTGTAAAATTAATTTCCATTGATTTTAATGTTGATTATTACCTTGTATTTATTATATAGTTAATCTTGCATCTATTGAAATCAGAAATACAAATAATAATAATAGAGTGGTACATTAGGTAATAAAGATAGAAAGAGGGAATATGCAACCCAATATACAACTCAAAGTCATACTAACTTAAAATAATATTTATTTTCATTCATTTTATTTTTTCCTCAAATTATTAATCATTATTTTTGTTTTGAAACTAATATGAGATATGATATTAAATTTAGATCATATTTAGATCATCGTTTCTGCTGTCGGAGATGGGTATTTTGGAGATTATGAGCTTAGTCTTAGAGGTTTAAGGAGTTTTGGGGTATTTAGTTTGTAGATCTGCAAGTTTTCTTTTATGTCTAAATCCCAAACACTTTGTAACCACACTCAACAATACTCTGTTTAAAGTTCATTATATTAATAAAATTTTCGGCATGTTTCCTTCAGCAACTATAAGTAAGTGTATCGTTGAGTGTGGTTACGAGGTGTCTAATGTTTATTATATTAATCAAACTTGACTATAACATTTACTAAATAATTTATCCTAAAGAAGGCAACATTGTTTTAACAAGTAACTGAAAGTAAATGTTATAGTGAAATTTTATCAACAGTTTGGAATATTTATCAATTTTATTATTCCCATAGTTACAGCAGTTTAATTCTCATGCAAAATATTCTCATTCAACATAAAATTTAACATGTCGTTTTGTGTCCATTCAAATTGAAATTCCAATTCAAATGCTAATTATACAACTCCATCTCTAGAATGACTAGAACAATTAGCCACGCTTAAGTCAAGAAGTCAACTTTTAATAATATTTTCAATGTCTTCAACCAAAGCGGATGTAGTCAACAAACACCTTTTAATGAATAGTGACCATGAAACCTAACAAATGGCGTACTTAATACACTTCCAAAGTTGAAGGTGTAGATTCGTTACATGTGGTTCTTGTAAGATAAAGAAAAGAAGTAAACGCAATTAGAAGAGAAAGAAACAATTTGAATGTTTTGAATTCTTTAACAACTAGACAAAATCCGCTTATGCAGATTACTTCGACGTGTGGTGTGAACCAGTTGATAGGGTAACAATGTTGAAGCTATAGACTCAACTGCATTGCATTTAAATTCGATAGTGTGAACATCAGTTAGTCACTTTAATCGTGATCAATACATTATGGACACACATGCGGTCTACTGCTGGCTTACTGCAAAACAATATCAATGCAATTGTACTTGTCCAGTGTAATAGACTAAGAGGTATTTCTGTTTTATCTTTTGAGAAGAATATGATTAAGTAAGATAAAGGTTATCGGAAAACACTAAACATTGTTTTGGGATGTAACAATTTCTTGTGAAGATTATATACATTGTGGTGGTGAGCAAAAAGTAAAAAAGATGGTGGACATGCTTGAGTTAAAGTAGTCTGATAACAAATACAAACACATTACTCTTCTAACAGAGCATAGATTGACTAGATTGATAGTGAGAGTATAAATGACTATATTAAAACCTAAAGTTCTCTCGATCTCAAAAACCTGATGTCTTTCAATACATAAATATTCAACGCAATCTGAAGCATAATAAAATTATATTTGTTAGATTCTTGATATAATGATTGGTACAAGAGTTCTAATAACTCGTCTAAACCACCTTGTTACCCCCAAGTTTTTGTCTTGAAACAAAACTAAACTACTTCGCTCCGTAGTATAATGGAATGGAGGTCGAGTACGGTGTCAACATTTGACATGGTTGCAGTACGCTCCAATTATAACAATAACAATAATGCGAGCACCCGTTATGTTATTAGTGAACACCCGTATTCATGACAACATATCCGTGGTTCTTAGTTCTTCATACTCATGGCAACGCCAGACAACGTTGCCGCTGCTTGCTACGCGACGGAACCGTCCATGATGCTAGTTGTCCGCCCTAAATAAATATTTAGTATGTGTTAAGTTTCATCTGTATAATAAATGTTAAACACTTCCATACTCAACGATACTCAAAATTATATTTGTCCAAAATAGACTTAAGTTATTCTAAAATTCACCTTTGCATCTTGACATCATAATAAAAACAGCAATTTTTTTTCGTTGAGTTATGCAATTATTATTTACAAATCAAATGCAAACTAATTAAATACTTGCTCTTCTTCTTCTTCTTGTAAAAAAATAACTTACTGTTTAATTCAGTACTTTTTCCTATGTTTTATTAATTTCCACCTACACTCCTTCTTTATCAACACAACAATTACGTAATTCCACATGTTTACTTGTTTGCCTATTGACGTCAGCTTCCTTCGTCTGCAAATAGAATCAATTCATCGTCGTCTGCTTCATTTGCATTCTATTTCTTTTGAAGAAATAAGTAAACTGCACAATAGCAACTTAGTTTGCCTACAAATGATGCCCTTATCACCAACTATCCCCCACTGTGCTACAACTGCTTCTGCGCTCTTCTCCAACTATTGTCCAACCATCTAAACGTCTTCCCCAATCCTGATTTATCGCATTCCTCGTTTATCAGCCAATTGCATCAAATCGAAATTTATCGCCTTCAAATGCCAACAGATCGCTGTACTGTCTGTCTCATTACGTGCAATCGCAATCAGTGTGTGTGTCAATTTCTCCTGCGTCGAGCAAAGCCCCTTTCTTTCGTTCGTTCGAAAAGGGTCAGCCGCATGATGCATGCGGAGGTCACATCATAATCGATTTTGATGCACTACTGTGGCACGGAGAAAGTCGCGCGTTAATTCATCACGACGCTCATACTGAAGTATCTTCCGACACACCGCGCAGATAATGCTGCAGTGTCTTCTGCCTTCTTCGTTACGTCGACTCCCGGCGCCGATGTGGCTCTCAGAGGCCTTTTTAACGATTTCGTAATCGCGTGCAATCGTAACAAGATACAATCGGCACGCTGCTTCTTCGCTGTAATTTCCGCCTTTGAGTTATTGCAGGTACCAATTCAACATAGTGGAAGAGATAACAATGAAGTAAAATATTAATGTTGAATGATAACTTCAGTAACTTTCAAATTGCATCTTGTTTCTCTAGAGATATGTTCAGAAACTGAAATATTTTCTTATTATTATATAGAATTCATATATGTTTACATTAAGACTTACTAATTATTTATTTATAGAACGTGTTTAGCTTCTTATATCTTCAATATGCGCTACCAGATTTCTAATCACGTAAAAACTAACAATAAAATAATCGATCCATATGCACAAAAGGACAAAATAAAATGCAACATCTTCAGAAATCACTTTGCTCATGTTATTTCAATAAATATTTTTAATTATTATAATTAATTAATTTAATAGATCAATTTCTTTAAAACTTTCTTCCTGATAATTATTATTCTTCAATAAAAACAAGACAAATTAATGTCTTTCTAACAAATGTCTTCAAAATCATTAAAATTTATATTTTTATACACAATTTTAGCAACTAAAACAATATTCCGCTGTCAAATTGAGAGAACGCACCTAACCTAAATAGTGATTACTTATATGCCAATAAGTATTTGTGTATTAAAACTCTTATAGAATTCTTGTTTTCTAATTTTAGTAGAATCATTGTTATGTATTTCCTTTTATAGATTTTATATATTTTAATAATAATATATTTAGTACATATGCAATCGTACAAAACAATACATATACATGGCCATTATTCGTGTGTTCGAGGTGTCCTTGCAAGCTTATCACGATATAATCAAAGAAGTACTCTTTAGAAGTGTAGAAAATCGTGTCGTTGTACTAGTTTACACATGCAAATGAGAGCAAAGCATTAACAGAGCACATAGCTCAAGAAGCTTGAGTGACGATGACAGTAATGACATCTGGCGGTTAATGATAAAGTGTAAGAAAAGAAATATCAAAAACTAATACTTAATCAATAAATAATAAAATAGTAAGAAATTCAATGAAAACATAGCGTAGAATATATTTAAGCATTTTATTCTCTACGCTAAATACGCTTTTTGGTGAATCAAGTTTTCAATTTTTTTTTATTTTAATAAGTTAGATCTTCTTAAAGAATGCCAAGATGGCAATATGTTTGTGCTACTTGTTTCATTGTGGCCAAGGACCTGAAGTTGAGTCCTTCGGGCATGCGCACAAATCCGCTCGTAAATTAGAATCGCGTGTCGCATTGCTTGCGGGTGGTGGCCATTTGGACGCGCCGCATAAATCACGAAAATATTTGCCTAACAAGCTGGGATTAACGCGCGCGATCTGCCCCCAAAGGGCAAACCAACCAACAGACTCAACTATTGCAAATGCAACAATAAATATTCCATGCGCAATGGGAATGAATCAAATTGCGTTTTAATTAGTAACAAAACCAACAGAAAGCTTCAAGGCGTAAAAACACATGTAGTTTTATTGCGGTATGGTGGTAAACTAGAACCTTAACAATATATAAAATTAACTAGGATTGGATAGTAAAATGTATAAATACTTACAGTACATAAATCATGTTATATTTACTTAATTCGTGTACATTTTAAATTTTGCATGCAAAAGTTTAATTATTACTGTCAGAGCTTTTTATTTTTTTATAAGAAAATTAGCAATATCGACGTTTGTTTTGCCAATCATGCCAACAGCTGTGGCAGAGACCATTGGAAATCTGGTTACGAAACGAAATTTGCCATTCTAGAGCAAGTCGAGAGCAACATGCGCAATCATTGTAGAAGTGGGAAGTGTTTGTATTGGAGCAGACAAGAGACGCTGTGAAAAAATATCTCCAATTGTCTATTCTCCAACTGTCGGCAGCGATTTATGCATTACGCCATTATCGAATGTTTAAATTGGAAGTGAAAGGTTTTTGTTTACCTTGTATATACGTTAGAGTAAATGTAGGTTATTAATATGCTAGAATCTAAAATATAAATATAAAATAACACGAGCCATTAAAGATACACCAACAATTTTTAGCTCACAATCATAAATTAATTTGTTACTATTGACTGATAGACGCATTACAATACTTTGAATTGAAATCCAAAACAACATTTTTTAGACAGAGATTTATTCATATTATTTGAATAACTCTCTCTAGCAACGCTGCTAGCACTGATATGAGGCTAGTTATACACACGGCTGCACTAGTCGCGTCAATGGTTCAGGCTTGCATCCCCACTATTTCCTCACGCATAAAAACGCATCGCTCAACGCTTTACCTTTCAGTTTACGCCATGACCAGATCAGATGTGCATTGCACCCGCTACCGCTAGAACTACGCAAAGTCTTGTATTCTTGCGTTTGATATGTTTTTTTTTCAAGTCACATCATTCTAACCTCTTCAAGGCTCAATGTCACTAATCCGCTTACAGTATACAATGTTCTATGTTCATCTTAGGTTTGTTCTGCTTTTCACATTATGGGTAACATTGTTGTATTTTACAGTTTTCACAAGTCGAATTCTCGCAGACAGCCTCGACCAAGTGGCCGCTGCTTTTGCAATTTCTCCACACCCACACGCGGCGCTAGGTATTCGATTGCAATGCGTCGCGCATTGCTGCCTCCATTGTTTCCCGGCAGTGTCCTAGACGTGAATTGTGCACGCGTAAAATTGAAAACTATCGAGAACAAAGACGAATACGGTAAACATATCTAATAATATGGGACACGCGCGTGCGCATTGCTTCATCACCAGCATCAACTGCAACTGATTACGATCACGCACATCATAATTACATGTCAGAGGTGTCAAACTCACATCCAACAATCTCGACATGTGTTTTCATTCACTTCAATAACGCTCATTGCTTTTTCTATTCACGACATTCTATTCAGTTGTTGTTGCGCTCAGTTTTCGCATTTGTTTCTCCTTACATTCAACTTGTGTGCCGTATAAGAGAAATTGAAGTCATTGTAGTCATTAGCATAATGATTTGAACATTCATAACAAACGCATAAATAACAATAATAATCAAAATTTTGAAAGTGTTTGCCGTGCTGCGATCAAGCATGAAGGTAATGTTTTCGCGTCGTTGTCACTGCGCCGAAATGTTGTTAGTAATGTTATTGAAAGGCGTGCATTAAATAAAATGCCGCTTGCGGCTGGCGGAGTTAAAGGATACTTTCACTCGGCGACGCCGACACAGTAAAATTACAAACTGAGCTTTATTAATTCGCTGGCGAGTGGACGAAAACTCTGCTGAAGAATAAGAACAGCAAGAGGTAACTGGAGTGACTAAAAGGTTGGCAAATAACAATAGACTTTGATGAGATTGTTACATAGATTCTGAACTTTTAATAATTGCATCCAACAGTTATTAAACTGTCAATATCAGATTGATCAAGTTACACATTTTAGTGTTTTTTTGCTGAATTTGCAGTTTAACTATACGAAAACAAATTGCGGGTGTATTAATTTAATATGTCTTTGTAATTGAGTAGCGAGGTGCATTTGATGAACTCTTGAGATGAACTGTGCGGTGAATCATTCATTAATCATTCATTTAAAAGCTGGAAAGTAGTGGGGAGGTACAAGTCATGTAGACACGTGATTGCCTGTGTCACTGTAGTTATCACAATTTATCTAGTTTCTAAAATGTGTATTTGCTTTCTGAGAATCTTGTATACCATGGTTGTGATTCTGTTTCTTTGTAGCTTTGTATAAGTTAATGAAGTTGTGCATTATATTGAGAAGAAAACTCTTCATTCTCTGATAAAAGCTAGAAATTATAACCACGACAAGATCTTTATAACTTTTATAATAATTTTCAATACCTTAAGAAGATATGCATGGCTGGAATGTTATCCAAAAATCCACTTCTACATCAATCTCAACCCAAACATAACCAATTTTCGCAATATCCTTCATTGATTCTTGATAATCACCCACAATCTACTTCTGTTTACAATTACCAACATTGCTCAACTTACCGGAAACCATCGAATCCATCATCCGATCCATTCACGGTGAGCACAGGCGCACGCGCGTAAGCCTTAGCCACCCTCCGATTCCTCTCCAAGACGATCACCTTCGCCCAAATCTCGTCATCAATTTGCGTCCATTTGTCAAGCACTTCTTGGATGTGATCCTGGAATAAAGAGAAATTAGACAATTAATTTTGAGTCACACAAAACACAAATAAAGCAAATTACTAGCGAATAAATTGTTTTCGTCAGCTTTATTCTTATCTAATATAGGGTTGTCAAGTTAAGTAGTCGAAAAGTTTCATGGGCGTTAGGTGTGATTAGTGTAAGTTGTGTTTTGTTTGAGGCATGTTCGTACTAACACACGTCTGAGCAACGGCGCGGCCGCAAAAAGATGAATGAACGTGGCGAAGAAGCTGAGAGGCTGCACGAACGTAGAAGAAGGCCTAATAGCAAAAAGTGTGCGAATAAACGATGCACGTGCGGAATCGATTTAACGCACGTCGTAAATTTAATGTTAACTGCAGGTGAAAAGGCACAGATCTAATTTTGTAAATAAATCGAACAATAAAACATGCAAATTGAGGATAATTGATAACCAAGGAAAGCATATCATACTGCCTAACAGGGTGCGATGCTTATCTGACAAACATCTAAGCTGCGCTGCATGATAAACCGTCGAGTGACGCGATTTTATACAAGCAGAAGTAGTGGGGATGACACCCAGCATAGTCGCAGCTCACTCGAATATCATTTCTTCACAAACTGACACTAGTGTCTTTTTACTGGACGAATCGCCATCTGTTGCTATGTTTTTCCAAAAGATGTCATTGCAGCATATGACTGTATTTAATTGACTTCTTTTCTTAGCCTGATTTGGAATCTGTGCGCAGCGTCGTTGTGGACAAAATATAGCCTTCTATTATGCGTGGGCTGCGGGTTTTACACATTTCTCGCCTTGTCGTCGCCGACATATAAATCAGATTTCGAACAATACGCCGCGGCGGCGGGTGCGAATGCCGCGCACACCAAATAAGGCGTTGCGCGCGATCCCTAATGTGCATAACTAACTAGAAACAAACGCAGCAAACGCAACCAACTACACACTGGCGGCGCATCCTGCCTGTTAAGGTGGTTAAATATACGATGCGTAGTGTCCTTCAAATCAGTTAACTTATTGTTTTGCGCTCTACGTATAGACGAAGGATGGCTCTTTACGCTTGCAGAGGTTAGGAAGTTATAATTAAAACACTATTTGCAAAACTCTAGAAGAATGATCAAAAATTGTTGTTTAAATCCAAAGAAATAACATTTGATCATTTGACATTAACGCCTATTTAATTGTGTATTTTATATCTCCGCATTTTATCGCGTTGAACTAAATTTCCTATTGTTCCCTTGCTTGCAAATGTAACATTTCGACATTTAGCGCAAGTCGAGTAAAGCGTATTGCGACCGTTAGTAAAAGGTCATTCTCTTAACGGTCTGTGCCCGCAATCCATCAAAGCACCGCAGATTTATTGATATATGCACATTATATAGCACACTAACGTCTAAAGTGACTAACGAGATTTATTTTTATCTTGAACGCCGTATGCCATTCCGCGCTGCAATGACGAAATGTTTACAAATTATGACATTACGTTTTAGTGCAGTTCATTAAAGCTAGCTCAATGTGCAATTCATAAAACGCATACGATATAAAATATATAATACAGGATATTGACTCGAGAGAAAACAGAAGTTAAATTAAGTTTAGCTAGCGGTAAGAAAACAAAGCGGTTATGTTTGTTTTTTAGTTTAGTTTTTCTTTTGGAATGTGCTATTAATGTGCAGTGCATTAAGTATGTTAATTGTCAGGAATAATTAGTTGCTATGAAAATAAACACTCTGGAAAGTTAATGATCATTTAACATTTATGGTGCGTCTAGTGCAAGCACTTAGGATGAAGTGTAGGAAGAGCATCGAGCGTCGTGGTTTTATTCGCATGAATGTGGAAGGGAGACACTACTGCTACTGCAGCAACTGTGCAACTGCCATCTGTCTACACTCGCTAATACTAACGATTCAAAATATTTCCATACTAATTAGATTTTTTAACATCTTAATTATTTTTTAAACGGTCTTCAACTTAATTACCAACTAATTTCAATAACCAAATCACGTTTATAATAAGAACAACTCACTGCATTTATTGTTCAATACAAACCAAGAATTAAATAAATAGTATATACAGTCTTTTTGTTTGCTTAATACCCCATTATTGTTTCTAATTAAATCTATTTGTTTTCTTGATCGCCGCGCGCATTTTCCATTCATTACCTCTGCTCGTTTTCGGTGTATGCACTGTGCGTTTGGCAGTACGTAAAAAGCAAAATAATGAGGCTCATAATGTTAGTAGCACGAGCTGCAAGGTGGCTTTGAGCGAGAGGATATAGCCTAGTTTTCAATTTATCGTAGGCACCATCGTCGGCTGCAAATTCTGCTATTGTTTTACGTTCTGGGCTGTGTGTTTCTACGATGCTTCTTGCGCTTTTATACGCTAGGCACACAACAGAGAGCTAGAGCTGGTACTAATTGCTGTTCTTTTCGGCGTTTCGAACGTCATTTGCACACATGAACATTGTATGCTGTGTGCAGCCATCTGGAGCCATATCCTTGACACAACTGCGAAATGAAAATTACCTTTCGTTCCGTTTTAATTTCAATTTTTATTAATTACTCATAATACGATCGAATTAAATACTACACATAGAAGTGGACAACTTTCTCTATAGACCATTATTATTTAGTAAAAATACTATTGCTACATCACTTGCTCATTATTTAGTTAAACATTGAACAATCGAATAAATATTCCATTAAATAGAATGTTGATTTCGTGAAGTGATAATAGTTTAACATTCATGCTTCAGTTATGTATGACGTTTCATTAAAAAAAAACTAATAAATTCTTCAAACTTTTTAATTCCGATGCAATCAGAAAGCAGTAATTTTGCAACCGACACGTGCAGAACATGGAATAAAGCATAACAAAATTAGTAGTAGTTAGAATAGAATTAAGGTTAACATTCTTGACCTAACTTATGCTAGAATAAATATATACATGGGCTAGAAATATTTTTTTGCTATTTATAGTTTATTTAGAAGACTTTAAATCTATTAAATTTAAGCATGCGTACAACATACTATAGCAATAATTTCTAGAAATGTTATTCAAATCTGAAATTGTTTGAGTGTAAATTTGATTATACCAGTTATTGAGTCACTAGCACATGCGTATGATTGCTTTCTTTTTCCTGCGTATGTGCAAATAACTTAAGATTGTTTTTTTCTGTTTTTTTTTTAAATTGTAATTTATGAGAAGAAAATGTGAATGAATGTCGTTATTTAATTTCGTTGGTTTGTGTTCTCTTAAAATCGTTGCTTACGTAAATTGAACAATTTTAACTTGGAATCTAGAGCATTATACAATCGAAAATTATATATTACGTTAGTTGAGCTCACTCAACGCCTTTGCTTTGTAACCATTTTTATGCACTAAATAAGCAATGAAATTTGTTCCACTAAATTCAGTGCTTTTATGATAATTTGTTCAAAACATTTCTTGCCCACTTGTTTTCACTTTGTCATTTACTCTCTGACAGTTACTAATATTTACCCCACGTAAACAATTTCCTGTTGAATTTGCGTTAAATCAACAATACTAAATTGTAAATTCTTCGCCGCAAAGATGATAATAAACAATGCACTTACAAGGCGAATTAGTCGCTTGTCTCTTCTCTATGCCCATAGACTATGTTTAAACTCTATAAATAGACACTATGCAAGCCGCAAAAAGGCAAAAGAAAATAGAGGAAGAATGTGCTGCGCAAAGAGAAACGACGCGGCTTCTTAGGAGGACGCGCGTGCGCACATTGTTAGTGCACACTGTGCACGCATGTTGGTTTATTATCCTCGATAAATTTTCCGAAAAGTGCGCAAGGTCTGGTTTTGTTTTCCTGATATATCAGACATCGCGCTGCGTCGATTGTTTACAAAGGCTGCATGCGGCCGAAAAGCGGGAAATTTAAGAGCGACGCGCATGCGCACACAATGATCATTTCTTTTACTTATCTTCGGAGTTCCACGCTTGTCTACGCAAATGTACGCAGGTCTAATCCTCTTAGTTGTTTACTTATTCTTATTTTACTTAAGTCATTTGACTTGAGTCAAGTTATAACATTGAAAACATGGGTCAGTTAAAAATATGTTTATTGTTTGCTCTTTGCGCATACGCAGAACTGTATAAGTCGTAGATAATTTACTTTAATCATTACAATATTCGTGAATGTAAACTTCAGATTAAGAGTATGCTTAATTTAAGACTAAATAATAAACGAATATTTAGGTAACTAACGTATGCGTAAGTAACTTGAGACAATTTCTATTTTTTTTTTAACATACGTCTTGATAAAGAATGTAAATTTGACAGTGTCTTGTATTTGTTGTTTTTAGTAAGTCCAGTAATAACGTGACAAAGATAGTCGAAAAACATGTTCGAAAAATATTTAATTCATTTGCTGACACTGAATTAAATCTGCAAGAGTTTTATTATATTAGTATTATTTAAAATGATCCTGTTTCTACCTAGCTACTGCCACTTAGGTTTTATCTCAAGTTGCATACTCAGCATTTGTTATTATTAGTCTAGTTAAAGTTGTCTAGCTTGTTGTGTGCACTGTAAACAGACTAGAGCAGTTTGAGCGAGTTTCGTAATAATAAAATTGTCGGTGGATTTTTTTCGTGGAAACGCCACGTAACTTTCTCGCACGAGCTAACTGAGCAAGCGCGGTGTTCTTAAGGCACTTCAGACGGAGCGACAATGTGCGCAATGTGCCATGCACGTTTTGATTTCCACGAGATTGCATAATTGAAACTGGAGCTGCTTTAACTGTAAACTGCCTTGTCTACTACATAACACATGGCAAAGAAACTTATGTTTTTGAATACTTACTTAAGCAATCAATCAAAAACACGTTAAGTAATATTTAATTAAGTTGTTGGATGTTAATAACAATTTTTATGTATCGTTTAATAGTAATTTTCTCGCTAGCTTCATAATATTTTTCAATTTTTTTCTAAACTGATTTAAATGCTTAAAGGCAAAGAGAAGTAAAAGTAAACTAAAATTGCAGTGACAACTATCTCGGAAAAATTTATGACTACATTTCTTAAAACCGAAATGAAATATTGCTTTAGTGGAGAAATAATTTATAGAGTAATCCAAAAGAGAGAAAAAATAAAATGTAAATTTAAAAGTGAGTTATTGCATATGCAAACATTAAAAACATACTTGTAACAATTTTAAATGAACTGAAATTATTTAGATTAATGCAAACTTAGACTTGCCCAAGAAAAAAAAACGGAGAATTAATTAATTAGCAGAAAAGAAAATAAATAAGACTAAAGAGTAAAGAAATGATAAAGAAATAAAAATTAGAAACAAAAATGACAATGATTAATATATATTGATCATTCAAAGATATTCGCATAGCTAACGTAGAAGAATATAAAAATTGGAAATCAATGAAAGCGGAAAAGTTACTTTAATCCTAGAGCTGGTAAATGACGTTAACAATTATAATTCAAGTGAAAATAAGAAAAACTATCTTAAATTAGTTAAAATAAGATATAAAATTACAAAATAAAAAACTAGTACTAATCTTAAGCCAATGACACTTGCGCAAATAATCAAACTATGCTACATTTCAGATTGGAAACCTATTCTGAATCGGTTGGAATGTTTTGCGCGTTCGAAACCTCTTGAAATGTCAAGTAATACGAAATTGATTAATTCTATTTTCTGTCTTTTCTTATTTTCTTTATTTGTATAGTCCCTCTGCTCCTGTTAGATTCCCCACTAGAAATCTCTATAATAAAGCACCCTCTGTCTTAATAATAAATAGTATTGTCACTTGCCAGTACTGCTAATAAATGACCACAGCTCTGTTTACACCTCGTTTGTAGCTGCATCCTGTCGGACTTGCCTTGACTTAAGACCTAAGTGTCTACATGTTCTCGCGCCACCGCAGCGTTTTAATTTAATTGATGCTGATATAGAATTGCCCCGACTGTGATACCCAGAACTAAAAAGCAAAAACCATCGCAGGTATCACTGTGGTCATTTCGCTGAACGACCATGATTGCACTTATTGCGCTCGGGCGTTACGGTGGTAATCGTGCCCCTATTACGATCGCGGGCCCACACCGCTCCCGTGAGTTAATGACTAACTCAGCGCACATCCGTGTTAAGTGGCTGTAAATAAGATAAATGAACGATGCGCGCACGAAGCGGCGGCTATCGCGATGGGGCAGTGTGGCGCGACCTTGGCCCCAACAATATGCATGGTGAATGGCGGCAAAAAGCGGCTTGATGGCGTGTCTATTGTTGTGCGGCTTGGGAGGATGATAACCATATTCTACTCAAGAAGACTCGAGCAGATGCAAGAGACGTAGGGAGACACTGTTTGGTGGAGTCGAGTAGCGTGAGTACTCTAGATTGCTGGAAGAGAAGCACGGGAGTTTTTTTCTCATTTAATTACATCGTACGTCTAAATGCAGCCGGGCGATACAGAGGTGCATAAGTTAAGCTGTCAGGGGGACGAAGCTAGTGGAGAGACTTGCATCCACTCATTATTCTAGTTGTTGTTTATTCGTAATGTGAACATGAATAGAACAGTGCAGCAAAGAAGGAGAAAACACAACGAAATTAATTAAGAGAGGTGAAAATATAGTTTAAGAGTGAAGAAATGGAAGAGAAATTAATTGAGCAATCAAACTATCAATGAAAAGTAATTTGCGCATGAGCAGGGTAAGTTTAGTCAAGTGCACATGCGCCAATTACCTAAAACAACTATTGTCTTTGTCTATATTTGTTGATTACGCATGTTCAAAAAACTGATTTATAAATTGAAAAGAAAACAGTCACAATGCAGTTAGAATGGTCATAAAATAGCGCGTGCGCAGACTACTTAAATTAGTTACAATAATATAATGTATACAATACAATAATACTTTTATAAATACTAGTTGAACCTAAAACTATGTTGTAAGCCTGTCTTAAATTTAAAAAAAAAAATCAGCTTAGTATTAATAATTATGTTGGCCTAAGTCAATTGTGTACGCACATAATCAGTTATTAATATACTACGCATATTCTATTTAATAATGGGTAATAGGTCAATCTCTGCATAAAATTACAATTATATTAACCAATCAACAAAATTCTTGCTGCATTTTAAGGGTCTTTATTCTTAAATCAACTGCGTATGCGCACTACTTGAAATTTTCCGACGGTATTTATTCTATATTCTTATAGATTGTTATAAATCTTTCTCTGCATTAAATCAACTTCCACATTATGCCTAAAAAATTTGATTGCCAAGCGTATCAATATCCATTGTTTCTGTTATTGCTACTTATCCTAAATAGGCGTAACAAATAAATAATTTTATTCTCTCTTTGAGTTTCTCTTTTTTTTGTTTCTATTTTTTCACTGCATTCAGGACATATAGAAAATTTATGCTTTTACTTACAAGATTTTTGCATTCAACACAATTGCGCGCTTGCTTGCAAATGTCAAGGTTGCATGCGATTATATTTTGTGTGCAATAAAAATTCTGTTAAAGTCGCTTAAATATCAAGCATCCTTGTTTTGTCCTGCCATTGTCGATGCTTTATGCCAGGCATGCCTCGACGCAAATACAAACATCGCACACCGTGCGCCTGCTGCAGTGTCTTTAAAAATACATAAATTTGATTAAAGTGGTTGCAAAAAAGTGCAAGAAGAACTAAGTAATAAAGGACCGAGCACTGTAAGTACAACGAGGAATCTTGCTCATGTGCATTTAGCTACATTGTTTTAAGCTGTTATTTTAAGAAAGGAATTTAATTGCTGAACGTAAATCATAAAATGAGCAAATTTAATTACAATTAGGTGTTTAGCTTGGCATTTTGTAATTTTACACGCGTGATATTTACTCAAATTAAAAGTATGAGTCAACATAGATTGAAAATAGTGTAAATTGTGAAATTGTAATTTAATTTTTCCTAATTGACTAATGAATTTAAAATACTGATTATCAAGTCAATAAATTTAAGTAGAAAAGTAGAATAAAGAAGCATATAGCTATATAAAAAAAAAATTTCAATTTTATATCAATGCGTATGCGCAATTCACACATGTTTTGTGTTCAAAAAGTGATGAAACTTAATTTTAATCAATTTCACGTCGTTTTTAACTTACCATTAGTGACTGGCTAAAATTCCTAATTAAAACCGTAGCCCCAATGTAGCATATTACAATCGTACGATTAAAGTTGCGTTATAATTGAAAATAAAAATCCAATCTAATCAAGCAGTCTGCTCGGTGCCGAAAAAATAACTCACGAGCGTCTGTCGCAAGCTTTTTGATTGGCACATTATATAGGATATGAAGAAGAGTTGAGGAGCATGACTAGTGTGAAATGAAAGTAGATGTAGAATTTAGCTAAACTGTATTAGTTTTAGATGTGATTTAAATTGAGAAGAGTCGGTTATATACATAAATATTTAAGATCACACTGCATAATTTAATTTGCATACGCAAATGACTTAAAAACAATATGAAAGCAAGAGATGAAGAATATAAAATCTTTTAAGACATTTAGTAAGCATGTAGTAAGCATTTAGCGCACATTACTTAAGTCAGTCGAAGCAAAAAAAATTGTCTAAAATTTGGCGCAAAATTAAAATTATGTTAGAGATTAAAACAGCTTAATGCTTTTGTCTAATTTTTACTCTGCAATTTTATCTGTACCGAGTCTGAACACTCTATTATCCTACTTTTGCGCATGCTTAGTACAAATTTTCAGTCTCTTATTTCTATTTTGAACAACACAATTTCCACCTATACCAGAAAACGAAATACTTTACATTTGTTTTTTACCAACCATTATATCTATAAAATAACAAAAATATTTGAAAAGTTAAGTTGCTACAAAACTTCAGAACAAACAACAAGATAATCCAAACAATATACACCCAATAATTCTTTAAGACATTCAAAAATTCAACGGCACTTACAATTTAACTTGCAAGTTCTGTCTATCCATTAACATAATTTTTTTTTTTAACTAAATACAAAAAACACATGCGCACCGCCCCGCTCCGTAGTCGGTAAGTCGTCTGACTCTAGCACTGGCAGTGAGATGCATTATCCGGAGATACGGATTTAAACCCTGTTAGGAGTATAGGATTTAGACCCAATAACTGCTTGATGCAGTGTAATGAAATGGAGATCAAGTTTGGTTGCAGTACGATCCAATATAATTTAAAAAATATACTAAAAAAGACAACAAACCAACAACGTTCGATAGGTAATTTTTTAGTAACTAATTTTGTTAAGTTATAATATACATAATATCTCCTTAAAATGTTACTTTCACATGAAGATGCTGAATATATTGCACAACCTAATTTTTAATGCATTTTATTCAGTTATAAAACAATTTTTAATAATTTTAACAAACTGATTAATTTTATTATTTTAGTTTAACTTTGGTCACTTTCTTTTTCTATTTTAGTCAACTTGAACTTTGTTCTCTGAAATCTTTCCTGTTAATTAACCTAACCTTTTCTCATTTCTTTCTTCAATTTAGCAAAATTGTTTCTATGAGCGGGTGATAATAATATCTTGATCATGTCTTCAACGAGTGAACATCGATATCGTTGCCAACTACGTAGCTTATGCTCTTGGCATTTGCAAAGTCCTTTTCAACAAACAACTTTCACGACTTGGCGCATACCATACACAAAATCAAGTATGTTACTTAAATTACTAAACGCCAAAGTAACAAACAAAATGTACCGTTTACGAAATACGTTTTAAAATGTGCTACAGTTTACTAAACTAAATTTAAATATTACAATAATCTAGTAGAATCTAGTCAAAACAGACTTACGTCAATTTCAACTCAGAACAAGAAAGAACGTATAGAAAAGGTGGAGAGACAATTTTCTTTGTTCAAATGAATAAAGATGTAATTACACTTTTTCGAAATTACATAACAATATAAATCAAATAATAAAATAAAATCGTCGTTTAAATAAATAAAAATTTTATTTGATTTTATAAAACTTCATAAACCAACCGTAGCAACACACTTTTGACACATGCCATACTCATCAGATAATTTATCATAAGGAGCAACCATATATAAAATTATAAATGTTACACCGACTACCGTTATCTATCATGACGATTAATGACGAATCAATTGAAGCGCCTGCAAATTACAATCTGCAATTACTACGCTTAGGTATATATTATCTGCACACTAAAAACACAAATAGTTGAGTAACGCTGGGACAAAATAATTACTAATGTGACGAATTAAAGTTTATCTTTAGACTAAAGTTTCTTTTTGTTTTTTAAGGTCTTATGTTTTTGTCCAGACTATTTGTGTTTGACAAAGAAAGATGTATGACAAAGAATTATAAATAATGTATACATGATCAAGCAATTTTTTTCAAACACTGACGATCCTATAAAGTTTGTGAAAGATATGGACAAAATGAACAAAAACGTTTGAAGTGATTTGGAACTATGCTTGATATTCAATAAAAGGCTTAGGTTCTTAGCCGGAAGACGGTGTGAGGAGTTAGTTACCGTTAAGCTTGCAATTTTGATTACTAATACATTAGATAGAAAATTGATTATATTCTGCAGTACGCCTAAGTAGACAATATACCGGTAACAATCTATAAAAAGAGTAAATTCGTTTAACAAAACACTTGAATGTACATTTTAAACAATAAACTACTTGAAACTAAATATGTATGTGAAGGTTTCATCTAAATAGACTTAAATCTATCTAAAATTGACCTATCTCTGTTATTTTTAATATTTACATGAGATTAATAGCAGAGAATACTTAAAAGATCTGTTATATTGAAAACACGCAGATAGAAATTTTCAGTCATAAAGACTCAGAAAGTTATATACATTATATACATATACATTATATACATTTCATCTTAATTTCTTTTAATTTTTTTTAAAGCTAGTGATTGAAGATCGACGTAAAGCCTACGTAAGCAAATTATGCATGCCTGGGTATTGCCTAGAGTACGAAGTAATGTTGGAAATGTCAACGGATAATGTTGTAATAGTCGTTGCGATTATATGATGCTATTTGATATCATGAGTAGACAAAGGTTAATAATATAAGTGTAAAATGCGAAAACATGGAGATGTGAATGATTAGACGTAAAATGCATGATAGCAGTAAAATATAAATATCATATTATTGTATTTGTTGATAGAGTTGTAATTTTTGATGAATGTTTTTATAGACTTTTATTTGAAATTGTTTATTTAAATAGTTTACGAGTTAGTGGTCCGCGTTGTAGTTTAAAATCAAGTTGAGAGAACAGAGAAACGATGCAGCTAATGAACAAACACCACGACGAGGATTGATGATGATTTAAACAATATGTTAATGTTTGCATCGATCAAACTATTTGTTAACTTATTCTACCAGAATGCAATATGTTGCTATTTATTAAAAGAGCTTTATTTTAATATTAGCGCTTAATATTTGACGTTGTGACAGACATTATATAAATTTTCTTATAAAATTTAAAAACTAGCTATAAAATTGTAATAAACATTTACATAAACATTTAAGAAAATATAGTGAGAAACTAAAAATAATTGATTTACTATTTATTTATTAAGACTTAATTCAATTTGTATCTATTAGTCCTAAAAGTTAATAAAAATTATTGTTTAAGCAAAATTATTTAATAAATAAAATAATAAAATAAATAAATTAATTTATTCAACTTTCTTATTTATTTCTTATTTAATTCTGAGCTTATTTATATAAAATATTTTAGAATTGTTTCTTATTAATATTTATACTTTATAATGTCATTAATGCTTTTACCATACCAAAATATTATTTAATATCCAATTCTTTTTTGAGTACATTTAGCCTTTTAACATAGAAACAGCCAAAGACTTTCATTTGCACTTTGCGATGACTTTTTGACTCTTCTTCAACTTTATGTTCATTTTACTAATGCGCACTCTTCTCTCAACGTTATGTAACACTGACTGACTTTTCTCCGAATCACTAATAATGTAATAATAAATTGTCGAAATCGTCAAGCTGCCAACCGTTTACATTGGGATAAACCGGAATTTCTAGAAAATTTCTTCAATTAGCAATTTGCAGTGTAAATTAATGTGGTATACGTGCGTAGATAATATCAAACTCAAATCAAACTATCAAATGCATTTCGTGATGCAATTGTTAATTTTCATCTAAGTTTTAAGTATTATACTTTATTGCAAATTATCACTATAATATTTAAAGCGTATAGATGGCGCTGTCTAAGAAAACAAGAAACCTTAAATCTAATTGATTATCATTGTAAACATTAACTTCCTATTAATTATATCTAAACTTAGCACTGTTTACCAATTGGAAACCAATTGGTTTACCAGTTGGTTCGTGGCTGGGCGCTGGTGCCGTGTCGAATGTGTCAACTTCGAAAATGGCGACGCCTATAAATTACAAACCGATTTTCATGGCACACGGAACCAGCAAGTGGCACGAATTTCTTCGAAGTGCAGCTGTGGAGATTGTTAGAATTCAGAATATGTGAATTACATTGACGACATTCAGTCGTCACTATGTTGCGCTTGAATGAATTAAATTGATTACAAGTATGTTAGCTAAGTTGGGTAGAATTGGTTCAGTTCTGGTTAACATTTAGTGCAGAAAATTGAGAAGAAATTTTATTGTATAGTATTTTAAAAAATGAGGAGAAGACGAAATCATTTTTGAGTAAATTCAAATTTTATTTTTAATAAAATATGCCGTTGATAAATAAAAAACGAATAATATATTTTCAAAAATAATATTGCTACAAAGTTATAATTTACTTACAACTATACTAAATGCCAAGACCAAACTTGTTCAAATTCGAAAACATGCTTTAAAATCATTTAAGTCAGTACGAAGCAACTTAAGTCAATTTTAACATTGAGTGAAATATTCACTAACGTATCTTAAGTCAATTATGGTTTTCCTAGATTCACTAGTGCGATATCTCCGCCAACATTTGATAGTAGCACATCTCTCAATTCCAACCTAACCTATTTCTCTTGCATCTCGAATAGAATAAAATCAGAGCCTGGCAATAAACAACGCAACTCAAGTGCGCCACTCGAATGCAGCGCGTGTTTAATGTACACCGCCACAACAAATCTGTTTAATAAATCTGTTCCGTTGCCAGGCAAAAGAAACCGATGCAAAAATGCATTACGCCTCGCAGCAGCAATTGAATATTTAGCTTAAATAGCATTCCCTGCCGTGCGCAGCCACAACGCACCACTTACAACTTACTCAAAAGCCGATTACTATTGACTATGGCTATGAACAAGATACATGCGAGATAATAAGCATACGAAGTGAGTTGACAGGTGCAAGGTGCTGGCATTAATTCAAATTATCTACGATGTAGATAAAGAGTTGGCGTGGTTATATTTAAATGCTCTGCATAACTTCCAATGTAATAATAAATTTTAAAATAATTATTTAAAAATGTCCTTATCTTTAAATGAACCGAAAAAAATAATAAAACGTCTCAAGATTTACCTAGGTGGATTTTCAATTAGATTCTAATTTTGACTTTTTTGAACTGAATCAATGCGAATGCTTGAAAAGCTTTTTCATTTGATATTGACTGCTCCGGCATCTTAGATTTTCAAAGGCATCAATGAGCTAATTATGTATTGTAATCTAAACTAAACGTGCCTACAACATTTCAGCTCAATCAATTGAAGTCTACTTCAAAATAAAGTTGCAAGATTACAGCTGCGCTTGTATGCAACATGGCAAGTTAAATCAAAGCTTTTGTTACTTGTTATTTTGAAGCGAACTTGATCTTTATTTCATTAGACAGCATCAGCTACCAACAAGATTTAAACCCGCGTCGCCAGAATGTATGCACCTCGCCGTTACTGCCCCAGTCAAAAATAAAAACTTTTAAAAAAGAGTATGAAAAGAAAGTTGCAAAAAGAAGAAAATTTGAACTAAAATGTAATTATAAATTAACTGAATTCTGTATAATCTACATTCCTACAGTTTTTGTGTTGTTCTTACACCTAATTTTTAATCATTTAATGTTAATTCAAACGCATTTTTTTTTGAAGCGTACTGCAACCATGCCGATCATTGACACCGTACTTGGCCTTCATTCCATTATACTGCATCAACTACCAGGGTTATTAGCAGTTATTGAGACAGAATTTTGTGAGAGTATACATTGTATTGAATATACCCCCAGCAGGATTTGAAGCCGTGTTCCTCGAATATGCAATATGCGTTGTTACTGCTACAGTCAGACGGCTTACCGATTGCGCTACGGAGCGGGGCAAACGCATTAATTGATCAAGACTATGTCATGAGTTAAATAAAAACAAATTTTAAAAAAACAAATTAAAAATATCACCTTTATATTAATCAAATTTAAAACAAAAATTGTGTTTGATATTGACTTAGGTCACTCTTCTTCACTTATTTTACTTCTATATTCCATTCTCTAAATATAAATACTCAATAATCTTTTAAAGTTTATAATTCCTAAAATATGACTTGAGCCATTTTGTTCTCTGTTGGAGTTATTATTTTTACTTTCCATTTCCGTTGATTTTTCCCTCTATGTCAACATAGCTTTTTATCCAATTCTTGACCTTTCTTACATTTTTCACTCACAAAAATATCTCCACCTTATTTTTCTGCGTTTACTGTACCATACTGTACTTATATTTGACTTTACACACAACCCGCGGCGTCCTTTCCGTTACTGCATACGTCCTTGTTGACTGAGTGTACACAACATGCGCTTTAATGCGCGAAAACCTGCTTCTTCTTCTTCTTGTTGCTCCTTCTATTTCTTCTAGTTTAATCTCTAGTTACCTATTTGCCAATTACCGTTGCATAGACTGCATCTACTGTTGTTTCAGTTGCTACTATTTAAACATGTAGAGTTACCAGCCAGAGTTACCTATTCTAGTGGATTAGGTTAAGTAGCAACTAGACTCTGTTAATCATCTATGATGTGCTTGTGCAATAGTGTATGGTTTGCTTTTGCAGTAATAGCATTTGCGGTGATATCTGGAGCGAAACGCAACGAGACACGATGCAGTCAGTAGTCGGTGAAAATGAGGACTTCGCGTTTTTCACAAGCGAAAACAGTGTAGTTGAGAATAGTTTAAATGAGATGTAAAGTGTCACATTTGAGTTATATATTATGCTCATTAGCATAAATGTATCCGAACCGAAGAAAGTATGAAAATTAGTAATGAGCGAATTGCGTTCTTCAGTACCTAGCAATATTGAGTATTAAAGTTTACTGCACATGCGCAAGGTACTGACGAATATCGAATAAACCCCACATCTTTCTGAGTATTTAATTATTAATTATTTTAAAATATTTTAATAACTTTTAAAACAAAAATTGTTTTGTTAAATTCCTCAGCTTGTTTTCTAATTTTTTTTTTTCTATATTTGGAAATAAACTTATTTTTTTCTGAACTTCGTGACAAACAAGTTAATCTAAAGCTAATATTCTTTCCATAATTTTAATGATCGCTGTGCTTTATCACAATGCTCGTGTTTCTGATATCCACTCTACTTTGACGGATTGAACGCCATCCCTAATTTATAGCTAGTACGTTTGCGCATTTTATATCTGATTAGATCGCGAATATTACAGACATTCACATTATGAACATGTTCCAAAGTATCTCGCAACATCAAAATCAACAGTAAGACTAGTTTGCACATTCTAAACTGTAAATATTTGCTGTGAATGTTTACAAGGCAATAAATGTAATTAATGGGTATATAGATTGGAAGTTTGCAGAATGCAAGTAGTCTAAATATTTGACGGCAAATATCAAGAGATATAGTTTGTAATTCTTCTATAGCGTATAACAATAGGAAATGGTAAAATGAAAATAGAAGAAAAGAGAAGAGTGAAAAGATTATATAGGAGAAGCAAGTGTCGAGAGTTGTAATTGTAATGCATGAGTGCAATGGTGCTAATGGTGGAAAGTCATTTCCTGCGTCGTTTTACTTTCTATTAAGGTAATTATCACAGTATCGCACGTGCGAATTTATTCAACAACGTACTTAATCCAAAACAAATCAAAATGGTCTATTAATTTAAATAAGGTTGTTCTCAATAGAACAATAAGAACTAACACTTTTATGCAAATTTTTACTGTTTAATTACAGGATTTTTCATTCTAACACATTTCCTCTTTTTTAAATTCCAATTTTCCTACTTGGTTTTAAGCCATATTATTCCTAAATTGTTTATCTCTTTGTCATTTTCTCTTCATTCTAAATCAATGCGACTGAGATTAGGTATTAAATGCGCGGACATAGAAAGTGTGCGCGCAGTCAGAATTAATTTTGACCCGAATCTAAGTCAAATGCGCATGCGCAAACCAAAAAAATGTAGAAAGACATTCACCGTGCACCTTTTGCACATATCTTTCGATAGATAACGCATTAAACTAACAAGCTGAAATTGTCTACGAGCGTGTGTAGTGAAAGTGCTACTCTTACTGAAAGTTAAGTAGACTTAAGTGTCAAAAGTACATACTAAAAAAACCTTAAAAATGCTGAACAATGTAAATAATTTATTTGTTATGAAAACAAAGCAACAAAGCGAAAACGTGATATAAATAAACAATAATTATTACTTGTTAAAAGTACATTTGGTAAGTACACTTAACGATACTCTAATTTATTTGTATTAATAGAAAATGGTTTTCTAAGTTCTGCGCATGCGCAGATTACTTTTAGGTGGTATTATCATAAACATACCTCAGTTGGCTTAAAATTAAAACAAAAACATGCTAAAATTAAATAAAGTGTTATTTTCTTTATTGTTATTTGACGTTACCAATAATTTATTAATATTGTTGTGCTTGAGACGTGTTTTCAGTTATCTTTGATATAAGATCAACCTATTCTTAAACGTGCATAAAACAACGCAGTAATGGCCAACTAATCAAGTGAAAAAGAAATTAGCAATTAACACTAACGACGTCGTTGCTGATGCGTTACGGACAAAGCGCAGAGTACGCAACCCATAAACAAATGCACCTAACGCACAATGCAATTGCATATATCTCAGGCGTATGTGTCCAACTCAAGCAACGAACAAGTTATGAAGAGCAGCAATGCTGAGGGCGATGTGACAGTGGCTGCAAATCGCCTACGATAATTACTCCTTGTTTATCCGCACGTGTAAGGAGAGTCGTAAGTTTCAATTTAGACATCTACAAGGTATACACAATGACTCGCATTTGAAACAATAACAAATACCTGTATTAACTTATCTGCGATCCTTGAATATCTCGGCCGCTGATTGTGAATGATCATCATTGTCATCAAGACTAGCCAATTGTAATTAATGCTTATTACTCGTGGCGAGCATGCAATCGATAATTTGCGACGTTTTACCGGGATTCACGACGCTTGAGAATAGGTGATGCTGTGTGCTTAATAAGTGGTACAGGTTGATGGTTTATTGGATTCGCGCGTTTTTGCATTGTGCTTGCAATGGGCGTGTGTGGAAATACTGCCGTCATGCTTGTATGGATGATTTGCACATAGCGAGAGGTTGGTATTGACTTAATTTAGTCGGGAGCAAGTCCATCCCAGGGGGTCTTTATATGCAACGAGATGCTCATTTCCAGTGTGATTTATAATTGTCTATTAATGACGAAGTAATTAAGTTGGTGTATTTTATGGGGGTTTGAATTTAGCAAAGTCACTTCAATTCCAAGAAGAACAGAAGAAACAAATTAAGGAAATATTTAGGAAAAGATTGATAAGGGACGTTAAATGCGCATGCGCAGCTTACAATTTGTTCACACCATCTGGTAGTTTGACAAATCATAGGATGAGTCAAGAATTTGTTGCAACTACTGTGTTTTTGTCTTTGTTATGATAATAACTATCAACCAGTAAATATATATTTTATAGCTTTATAATATTAATTGAAGTCAGTTATTTTGCAAGAAACATAGAAGATATATCATTTTAAGACAAATATTGTTAAAGACGTATTGTATATGTTGATACCAAATGTAAACATAGCGTTATTAGACGTCGTGCGCATGCGCAATTTGCAATTTTGTTTGCAATTTGACTGTTAAGTTTTTGTTTAATTTCAATTTTATTGTTTGATCGAATTTTGGTTGCGGTTTGATATATTGTCTCATAAATTCCGTAATTATTGTTAGATTATTTAGCTGTCTTCAAAAACAATTTGTGAATAGATACCAAAGAAATGTGTTAAAACGGGATTTGTTTATCTCTAATAGTTTCGATGTTATAAGTTCTCAAAGTAAGAATTTGTGAAAAAAGTGCAGACTCTCTGTCAGTTTTGCTTAATGTCCAGGGTGCACTTTTATCTATGTAAGCATTGGCCTTGGAAGAGATATTGATAATCAGTAGTATAATCTGGTTAAATTCATACTTTGATAGATGATCCATCACTTGATCAATTATGGCTTTACAATTTGGCAAACTCTCATCATCTTTAAGCAAATTTCGATCAATTGTCGGTACGATTCCATCGCATTGATTTGAACGCATATTCCGAACAAATATACATTTGAAATGTAATAAAAGTATGTTTACTGGACTAAGTATGAGTTGCTCAATACGACACTAGTATTTCAATTCACTTGACACATTTGGTTTTTGAGATAGAATTGTTTTAGTCAAAAAGATGAAACTCGATTTTTACTCATTTTTGCGATCGCAACAGTTCTAAATAATTGGACTCTCGCTGCGCGAGGCTGTCAATGTATAGACAAGTTAAAGTGAGTATATAATGTGGTTAATTTATTTAATGCAGGAACATGATACTTTGAATAACATTCTGATAATTCATTCGCGTGTAAACACATCTGACGTTGTTTGTGCGCATGCGCAATTTGTGTTTGGAAGTATGTAATGAGTGTTTCCTTCGTTTTGCTTGTTTCTAATATTTTCAAACGTAATTTCGTTGGATTGCAATAAGCAGATATGAGATATAAGCAAAGGAATAGAATATTCCTTCGTCGAGAAGTACTCGCATATGACAACTTCTAATTGAATGTGGAAAGGTAGAATAAGGCGCACAGAGATAAATCGGCACAAATCCCCCAGCAGGATGGCGCTGAATGCGTTTTTAAATGGCCGCGCAACGTCCTAAATCAATTGACATACGATGTGGGAGTGTTTTTACGAGCGCCGCGTGTGTACTTAAAAAATGCGTCGCTAATGCACACTGCACGGCATGTCGGAGGATTCTCACACGGCGGAGCGTACCTTGAGAATGGCAAATGGCAAATAACATGATATTATTGACGATAATCTGAGTTGGACTCGGGCTGAATTGCAAGTGTTGCTTGCAAATGAGAAGAGAGGAATAGTTGAGGTTAGATTGCTGAACTTGGGTTTTATGGGAATTAAGTAGGGAAGGAATATGGGTGGTTAATAAAAAATGCGATGAAAATATATTTATGGCAGAGGATATATGTTAAGAACGGATTATTTAGCAATGAGTGTAATAAAAAAAAGAGAACGGTGGAATTTACAAGAATTATGCAAGTTTAATCGGAAATATTGGAGCTTATAATTTGGATTAAGTAAGATATGGATATATGGTTAAAAATATAACAAATCGAGAATATGTTTATAAATAGAAAATAAGTAACATTGTTGTAAAACAACAGAAAAAACAAAATTTACCTTCAACTGGAACTTAATTTATTGCAATATGGGTTGTATTTGCGAGTAAAATAAGTAGGCTACATAATAAATAAAGTATTAGAGATTAGTGATTCAATACAACGTGATAGTTGAAGAATATAATTAGAAAGAATTATACTAATTATTTATTAAGTTATTATAATGATAAAACTTACTTTTAGTCACTTGGTATAACCTATTTCGCAACATGCCGAAAAGATAATAATCAGATAAAAAATATTTATGTAAAACTATAACTTAATTTATATTATATTTTTGATTGTATTTGTGAGGAAAGTAAACAAACAACGTAATAGTTGAATTGTAAGAGAATACTTAATTGTTTTTTTTTTCTCGATTAGTTTAAAACTTATGCACAAAACATTTTTTTTTTCTTAAAAGTGAGTTTTTACTTGCATAGAGAGAAGAAAGATAAATCTATTGATTTGATGAAATACTTCCTTTTAAGATTTTTGAACTAAGTCAATGTGAGTACTTAAATATCTGTTTACAAGCAAACAGCTCAACAAACCATCAAGCATTGCTCGCCGCGTGTAGAGTCGACTAATTCCAACTTGTTGTAGTCACGTAAATGCCTCAAGATTAAGTTTCGAAAATTCTATGTGAAAAACTAAATGCCTCAAGAAAATTACAATACTAGTGTCCTATTGGGCAACTCTTATTTAATTGATTGAACATACTTCATATTCATTTCAAATATTTTGCACACATTCACTTTAATGATTTATATGACTTTCAAACTATTAGAGATAAACAAATTAAATTTCTACACATATTTTCAGAGTTAATAAACAAGTTGGTATTAAAGATTAAAGACTAAATGATGTAATAATAATAATTGGAATAAAAAAAACTGTTTCTTCGGCACATCATGTTTAGTCGATTGTCGTTAACGCGATCTCAATGGAAAATTTGTTCCACAATGCAATTACTCGTGATATTATAAGTGAAATTGAAATTGGATTTCTGCATAGCGATAAAATAATTATTTACATTCGGAGTATTGTAAAGTGTGGTTATGAAGTGTTTAAGATTCATTATGTTGATAAAACGTTTTCGGCATGATGTCTTCTTTGGTGTAAAATTTGTTTATGATTTTCTCTGCTTTATGTAACGATTGAGAGGAGGTGGTCGTTCTTTTGGTGATTAGTTTTAGAGGTTTAATGATTGTTTACGTTTTACAAGTCAATATTAAGCAAGTGTTATAGTGTTCATTCATTTTATTGATAATTGAAAATTTTCTCCCAAATCCGGTCCTGATCGGGCCGTTGGTTTTTAAACCGCAATGCCCCCCTGCGCCGTACGCATCGAACGTAGCCCAACACTTCTCGCAATATACAAATATGATTATGCACGCGGTGATAGTGCGTTTTATTCGCCTGTAAATGCCAAATAAACACCGAGCTTTATCGTATGTGCATTCGCTTCGATTTCGCGACGTGTGTATGACGGGCACTGAGGCCTCGTTAAAATCCCTACATCGACCACCCTTGAGACGGCCGTTCAAACAATGTTCCCATCGGCCGTAAACTCACACTTTGCCCGAAGAACGCACAACTTGCAATCGGCATCAAGGGTCATCACCAATGCATAACCTGAGATGGGTGCTCCAGGCGCCTGGAAGCGACTTCGAATGGTGAAACAAAGCAACACAACTGGGAGAAGGTGGAACGAGATTACTACAGTTCATGTTATTTTATGACATTTTCCGTGTTGCGATTTGTTGTACTAGACAACATGCGATAAAACGGAATTTACTGATGGCCATTGTTACTAAATATAGGTAGATAATGTTGGAATATTGTTTAGCATGTGCTCGGCGTTTGAAGGTTTAAATTTATAATCCATGTGGAGGTTAGGTTACACTTTATTGCACTGATTGCAATAATCGAAATGGGATCATTAACTACATAGAAACATTGCACCATAAAACTACAACTTATGTTCTTCAAATTAAAAAATTGCAATAACAAAGAAATATGTTTGGAATTGAAGATTTCTTGTCTTGGTTGATGTAAAAATTTAATAAAATAGGAAATACCCTAGAATAGATAGATAGATAAATAGATTAAGACTAATTAATTTTACAAAAAAAAAACTTTAGACCCCTGTTATTGAATAATCAAAACAAATGATCTATTCATAGCTTTAAAGACTAGAATTATTGCAATGAAATTAAAACTGAGCTTTTCGATTCCTAATTCCTATTTGTTAGAAGTTGTTCAGCAAGGTTCAGCAACTAACATCATGGACGGCTCCTTAGCATAGCAGCGGCAACGCTATCGTTGGCTACGGGTGTGTTGCCATGACAACGGCTGTGTTGTTGTAACTACGGATGTGTAACCATGTTTACGAGTGTTTACTACTAATAATAACGTACATAGCGCATGGTCGCGCTGGTAGCAACGAGATATTAGAGCTCTTTTGTAGCAACCATTTAACCGAATCTAACATATTTGTATTACAATACCCTAAGTCTGATTTAGATTCTATTCTAACCTATTCTAACGTTTATGTCAATTGAATTGACTTAAGTATACACCTTGACCATAACTGTTTAACTATAAATTATATTGTCAAGGAAATATTTAATTTTCTATTTTCAAGATTGTCATATTTTTATTACTTCTCAACTAACTTAGCATACTTAGGTGGTACTTTTACAGTAATTTTTAAAGAGTTTGGTAGTAAAAATACAATAGCGAAGTTTTAGAAAAGAATTCAAAGTCGACGAAGGTAAAAGAGGTTTAAGCATTAAGGTATCAACTAATTTACATTTGAAATGTTTGAATGAGATGTATCACTGCATGTAAACTGTAGTTGTTAGATGCACTTGTAAAGACTGTGGTTTAGAGAAAGATGTTGGAGAGGTTTTTAAGTGGTTTAAGTCATGGTAATAATTCTAGATAAGATTAGGTAATA
>JAODIE010013482.1:64546-94584 GCA_027575565.1 Diploeciton nevermanni
TGGTTTAGAGAAAGATGTTGGAGAGGTTTTTAAGTGGTTTAAGTCATGGTAATAATTCTAGATAAGATTAGGTAATAATGCAAAAAAGTTCAATGTTATATAAAAAAGAAGTTCATTATAATCACAATATTTTAATAAATTTCAAAGAATGCAAAATTTGTACATGCAAATTAATTAAAATAGAACCATTATTATTAATATGAGAAAAAATTGTTAGTATAATTGTAGAATTAAGACAAATGAAAACAGTTTATTGCAAATACATATAATTTATTCTAATTTTATAGGTTACTATTTTTATTAATAATTATAGATATTAATCTTGTAATTCATAAATAAATTGACGGAACTAAAAAACAAAGCTTAATATGATCAATATGAACCATATGCAACAAATGTTTTTAACTTTATCAAATAAAAGATTGTTTATTGCTCAATTGTAAACTAATTTACTATATAAATTGAAATTGAAATTACGCAAAACAAATAATGTTTTATATTGGCAAACAGTTTTTTTTTTTTATCAAATTTCTTCATTTTGTAACCTGCAAACCAATTTGTTTATTTAAATTTTGTCTACATTACATGATATAATATAATTAATTATCTTTTAGAATCTGTTTAAATATTTTTGTTATATAGCAGCTTGACTAATAGCATATAATTCAACATTAAACTTTGTTATTAAGTATCGAAATTAAACATTCTTTATAACAAATAAAAGTCCATTAGCTATTAATTTATAATTTTTTAATGACTTAATTGATAAATACCTTTTTTACGTGTAAATAAAGTTTAAGGAAACAAATTCAAACCGATTTTTTTATTAATGTTCATTTGTCTGTAATTTGTAAACAAATTAGTTCAGGCGTATTATTAAAATATAATTAATCGACTTTTAGAATCTGTTTGAATATTTTTGTAATCATTGTTATTAATTCTTGTAAATAATTATTAAATTCCTTATAATATATGAGTATGATAGATTATTTTATATAGAAAACAATCAAATTTATCACGATTTATCACAAAATTAAAACCATCTTCATAAATGAGGCATCAATCTTTACATTTTGTTCCACCTGTTCTTCAGAGAACAACTGCGTCAAGTGATCCAACCATCTCAATATCTCTTCAAAGATTCCTCACACATCGGGTGCTCTTCTTAGAAGATAGATAATAGGAACGCATCTTGATGCAGCAGATAATGAGAGAAAGCTATTATACCGCATTTTTGTCTCGTTCGCACATCACAAGCGCATCATTGTCAATCACCAAATCGATTTTCGATTTCTTGCTGATATATCAGGTGACTCGCTACGCGCACAATGGCCAGACATTGCATGAAATGCATGTGAAAAACTTGCATCTTGAAGAGGGAAAACCAATCGATTATATGCATAGAAACATAATGCTAGTGTGGTTTACTACAAGTTTACAAAGAGAATTGAAGAAGAATTTCTTTCTAGTTTTTTGTTTGGGAAAAATAATCTTTAACCTAAACTTATCCATCATCTACTAGTAGTTTAGTATCATCTTTTTTTATTTTTCTTATCATCGCGTAGTAAATTGTTTGGATTTACTGAGAGTTATTATTAAACAATAAACAATCATTCTTTTTTTTTGTCTTATTTTTTTGGTGAACATTATTAATAGAGAGTAATATCCATGAGAATCTTCAAAGAAAGGCAGCGTGCGTGTTAAATGTGGAAATAAATTAAAATTAAGTGGTTGGAATTTCGGTGATACTTTCTTTATTTGTTGCTTGTGTATTTCGTTATTTGTTGTATTCTTTGCACACGAAATTTACGGTGAGTTAAACAGAATCGTCTAATTTTCATTATCAACGTAATTAAATTTATGATGTTTGAAGCTGAGTGCACATGTTAATTTTTCATTATATATATTGTGGCTGAATTGGATAAAAGTGCGTTTTGATAGAAATAAAAGTATTTGTTTTAAAAATATTAGTTGTTTTGATTTCGCTTACTTTCTGAAAATATCAAGTTTAAGTCTGTTTCTTCAGTAGTAAATAAAAATTTAATTTTGAAATACGAACAATAAAAATAAACAAATTTTGTTTTCAGCAAATTAGAGCATAATATATGTACATTAACCCTGTTTTTAATTATTTAGTTCTTAATTAAAATCATGTAACACATTTATTTTGCAACATTTGCAATATATTGTCATAATTACAATTATTAAGTTAATATATAAAAATGACCGTGGTGAAGAACATAAACAACAAAACTTTGATGGATAGAGTTCATAGCAAAGAACTAAGGAAAAGGTTAGCAAACAGACGTCAAATGTGGGTAAAGTACATAGACAGATTGAATGACAACAGAATTGTCAGAATGACAAAAAACTGCTCACCCAGAGGTGAGCGAAGCGTGGGTAGGTCAAGAAAACGCTGGAGAAACAGAAAAGAGAAACAGGCTAACAGTCTTTAGAGTGAAGGAAGAAGAAGAGGTTAATAAAATATATTGTTTGCTAAACATATTAGCTGCTTAGTTTGGCCATATTTATAAATTCCGTTAGAGAGCCGCCCTGTGGCATAATTGTCACAATTATTCGAAGCTTAATGGAAGTGCCGATTTGTGCACATTAAGTGGTGATGCTCATGATAGGTATTGCAGGTGATTATTGATTAGAATTATGCATGTACTAGGTGAAACACTAAAGAAATTCAAATAAGAAGACATCAAATTTAAACAGACTCAATACATTACTCAATCATTTTAAATTAACACAAAAAGAAAGTAATTATTTCAAAAATAAAATGAAGAAATTGACAATAAAATAATTGTTTTATATTGAAATTATTATGATAATTAGCAATTAAATGAAAAATCCTGAATAATGCTTTCTTAAAAGCCTAAAACATTGTTGTTATTTGATATAAACAAATTTTATTTGCATCAGAACTAAACCTAATAAATATAAAATTGTTCTTTTTGTAATTATTCACTTAATAATTAATATTACGCCTGTATAAATATCTTTTCATAAACAATCTCATTTCCCAAACAACAAATTCACTCAATTCACATCTCTGTTACGTGGAAATCTTCTATTCAATAGTATGATCTCTTACATCCCATCATTCTAATTTATCTTGCATTTCTTGTCGCTCCATCACTGCATTTTCCGTATCGACGGTCCATCATGGCCATTATTATCGATTGATGTCGGGCGTTTAGTAATGTACTTCGCAAGTAGCACAACAGTTGCGTGCCCAATTGCTTTATAATCTATCGATTCTAAGCAGGTTACAGAGATTTCATATAGATTTGTAGTGGTAGCTTTAGACAAATGTCACAACATCATGAAAACATACAATTTTGATAGCTTGCACAAACTATACATCCAAGGTATAACTATTCTAACTTATATTGTGCAAATTACGTTTGTAATAAATTAATTAAAAACAGAAAACAATTTTGCCTGAACAATTATTAAGCTAATTTTTTTTATTTTTAACACCGTTTTATTTTTTTAAGTATCCTTTAAGTTGTACTTATTCTCACAACACAACTTATTAATACCAAATATGTTTCTGTTACTTAATAATAAATATAAATGAAATTTATCAACGTACGTTTAAAATGATTTTTTCTGCCTTATAAATTTTTGATTAATTGTGAAAATTACGTCTGTAATTTTAGCACATTAAGACAATATTAGAAAACAATTAAATTTTTTAAATTTTTAATTACTTTTTATGTTGTATTTGTTAGTGACGAATCAACTTAATTTTAACATTTTATTAAAGTTAGTATCTTCACAATCATGTTGGTTAAATATTTTGACGTTGTAGGTATTTATAAGTCCTTAACCTCAAACGTAATCTTTCTAATTGCGCTACTCTAAATTGAATTTGTTCCTTCTTTCCTTTGTCATGTTTCATAACATGATTTCTACGCCTCTTTGCATATGATTACATCACAATGCGCGCATGTGAAGACGTTACGCTCTATTGTCTTGGCCAGGTGCGCAACCTGAGCAACATTGAGCAGTCTTTTATCATTCGCGTGCGCGGTGAGGAAATGCCATCGGCGGCGGCGGCGTACGTGCGGCTATTGTTCCTCGACGAACGTCTATGGCGTGCACATCACGTGGGAAATGTGACGAAGTGACATAACCACTAGTAGAAGAATTAAGCAGGCATTACCGGAATAATTGACAGGTAGATGGAATGGTAAAAATGCTTATTAAGATAGACTAACATATTTATCCTTATCTTAGAATTAAGATTTTAAAAAATTGGAATTACTGGTAGTTTGTATTTACTTTCTATAGAAGGAAGAATATTAAAAGGGAGAATTGATGAAAAAGTAATTTTTAATATAAGTTGGTCGCCATTTTGTACTTGAGTACAACCAGGTTTTAAAGTGTGTAATAATCATTATGCTGATTTAGCTGAAGAAGACGGCATCAAGCCGGAAATGTTTTGTTAATAAATATTCAGTATGTGTTATTAAACTTAAGGAATAAATTTATTGCTATATAGTAAAGTTGAACTTTGAAGTAATTTTTGATTTTTTTAAGTAAAATCAAAATTGCTTTAAGTATTAATAATTTAAATTAATAAATAACTGAATACAATACTTATTCAAAGATAAGTTGCCAATTTGTTGATAATAAAAAGGAATCAATTTAATTAAAGTACTATTATTCTAGTTTGTAATTGTTGTTGAATTTTTAATTTAACACAAAAACTGTGCCAGTATTGACGGAATATTACAGAATAACTTTGTTTTAACCCTTTAAATTGTTTTCTTATCTTTTTAATTGTTCTGGTTCTTAACCAACGTTTATTGAGAGTTAATTACTATAAAGCAGAAAATACCTCAGTCATGTTCAGTTTTGAAGCTTCTGTTATTTCGTTACTAATTGCAATTAATCATTTCTACAAACACCTAAAGATAGACATTTTAGTCTATTTTCTAACCGGCTTTAAGTAATTCCTCTATTCTATAAACTACGTCCTCAATAAAGCGGTAACGTAATCAACGTCAACAACCGAAAACTTGCTGATGTATTTGCACCTCGTAATAAATTCATTTATAATCCATATAAACGATCAATTTATCATGATGTATTTAAATGTCTCTTACCTTATACAATTTGTCCTTCTGATACCACACATCCTCCTCGTCCTCAGGCGCTTGGAACGTGGCGTCCATGTGAAGGTCGTCGCGCGACCGCGACAGAATCTTGCGCCTGGAGACCATCTCTGCAGGAGTGGCAGGCAGCGGTAATTCGAGCGGTAGCGCGCTGCAAAATAGAATGCACGGTAAATACCACATTCGAATGGACTACTCCTGCAGTCGCCAACAGCCTATTCAGTTGGTAACAATAGAAAAAGTGGCAAAACATTAACGGTTTGCAAACGAAGCAGCGTTTTAATTCATTATGATCGCTCCATTGGATATTTAATTGGATATTGGAGATAGAATAGTATGTTAGTAAAAGATAATTTCTTGTTCATGGTCGAAGGCGTTGTCCGATTTGCAAGTAACAAAAATTCCGCACGCTCGTCACGATTCAGCTGCACTTCGGAAGTGATTCTTGTACTACCGAGAACTTTCATCGTTTCCTTCGCAAGCAAGAAAGAAATTCTGAATACTGATCAAAAGAAAAATTGGATTCATTTCGAGAAAATAGCTAACTTCCTTCTGAACCTAACCAACAAAAGTTCCTTAACTAACATATGTATTAATTTCAAGTTATTAATTAACATAATTGCAATAAAAAATCATAAACAATAAAAGCATCTATAGTTTAATTGTGAATCAAAATTTAATGGTCATTGTAATATTAAACAAACCTTTGCTATCACTCTAAATTTAAAGTTTATACGACAACAATATTTATTAACAATAACAACAACAATAATTATTTAATAACTAATAAATACTTATTATGGCATTGGTATATTAATTAGGTAAACATTGAATCATCATTGTTAAAAATTTTAAGTTAAACGTAGAATAACAAGCATAGTTATTAACCAAAACGTAATAAAGTTGCAATTCTTTAAAATTGATCAACTGTAATCTTTTTAACCATTCATAACTTCAATAATAATAAGTGTAAGTTCTTGTTCTCTCTATAACAAATTATCTATTTAACTAACTAAGTAGCTGCATTAATTTTAAACCAATTTTTTATTTGTTTTATAAGTTATAAACAACAATCTCTTAAATCTTTTGTTTCCATCTATTGAATTTCCTCTATTCTTTTGATTTTTAAGTGACAATACTACTCACAAAAACTATTAGTTTATAGGTTATCCGAATAAACTAGCACCTTCACGACTCACTTAACATGTACGCATCGTCCAACTTACTTAAGTATCTTTGGTCTTTCTAAAAATACTTTTTATTCAACACGCAATTGCTTGTCAGTAGGCACCACACCTTTTTAAAACAGGTGCCCTGTTTATCAATCACTCAACAGACGACAACAACGTATACAAGAAAAGATACATTAGAATTTCAATTCAGCTCGTCGAATGTCAGTCAATTTACAAATCCAGTTTTGGTTCATTGTTTAGAGGCCAAATTAGAATGTTAATGTTGTGGTCAATACCACAAGTACACAAGAAGAGAGATGGAAATAAAAATAATCTTAGTTTAACTACAAATGATTTAAGTACGTTGTAAATGTGGTAACAATTTGTTTTGCTGTCATTTCCTACGAGTTATTTCAATTTTTTCTATTTTTTTTTTAAAGAGCTTTCAAGTACCTTGAATCAAGAGATGAAATGACTTTACTCTCTCTATCTGAGTCAGGTAAGTTGGCTGCGGCTTGAGAAATGAAGAGAAAACAAGAATGACTAAACGGTGCGTTAAATATGAGTTAAGTATTGTTGTTTGGTTGCTCAACATTGAGAAACATTGGGAATTTGTTATGAAATGAATGAGGAAATTTGCTAGTAATATAATTGCAGATAAATAAATCCAAGGCTTTACTTTCCTATAACTTAGTCTATTGAGATCAATATAAAATTGTTTTTGAAGGTCATATGTGTTGTTGATTATTGATTGTTGGTTTAAGTCAACTACGTGGGTGATTAGCTAATGGTGTATGAAAACTGACAATAATAGCGGTAATTTCATGCAATGAAATAATGTAGTGAAGGACTAGCCTCTGGTACTGAGAATGGCATTGAAGAAAAAGGCGTTGCCATAATTGCATTCTGCATAATTTCAACTCAAAGTAGGCAACTAGCTGTTAATTCTGCATTGCGACATCAACCAACATTAAATACGAATAGAATAAAACAATAGTTTATTGGGGTTTCTAATAATTTCCTTTTATTGTCCAGGTATTCTGTACTCTTTACAACAGCTAATTTTGAAATTCCTAATTAAGAAAAACTGCTTGGTGTTTAGTTGGTTACTTAAGTTTAGGCATATATCGTGAAGATAACGAGAACGACCCATCCATCTACCGGCAAATAGCCGAATTGTTTAGTAATATTAATATTTACGGAAAATTAAATAAACAAGAACACCGTTTGTTTCTGCATAAGTGTTGCATATGTAGTTTGTTCTTCTAAGAAATAGAATAGACAACCAATGTAACGTTGGGTATCCGTTCGTGTCTTGCATACATTTCTACAATTTATGAATGCCTTTCCAGCGCGTCTAATTAAACAAAACGAAACACGACGCGATGAAGACGCACATAAAACATCCGCCGCAAACAGGCGACAAGACACTCCCGAGTACAGTCAAGTACTGCAAGAAGTACAAATGCAATTGAATTATGTCAACATGAAAGTTAAGCTCTCCACAAGCAGCCGTATGTAAAACCTACAAATTGATTTATTTCAATTAACTCAATCCTCACGATTAAGGCGTTAAAATACAAACACACATGAAAATATTAACTCAAAGCAATGAAACGACAAAAAATATAGAAATGCTTACAACCTCAAACTTTTCAATCTTTTCAATGCACTTGGTATTTTTCGAATTGGTGCATAATTTGTGTTTGGCATGCTAACCTAATGTCTCCTCTACTATTAATGCAACTGCAACCAAATACACACGACCAAGTTATCAGATACCTGATCTTTTCCAGCACCTCCAACACACGTGTGAAATTATTTCCATTGCAATTTTCAGAGTATTGCTTAACGAGCACTGTGATTCATCCCAGTGTTGCAATTGGCATTCGCCACGGGCATATCGTACTCGTACATTACGCACATTCAACACCGGATGCAGGCGAAGAGTGGATCAAGGACTTGGATTAGTCAGTGGCACGGTGGGAAAATTGGTGATACAATTCAATGCGAATCATAGATTAACAATTATTGTCAATTGGTGTAATTGAGAGAAATAAGACGCGGTGACATTGAGAAGATATCCTGTATCCTGAATTAGAAGCAAAAAGATGTTTAAATAAAGTCGCAAATTAAATAGATATGTCTATTTTAATTTAGTTGTGGAGTAATGTTGCTTACATAGAACTATAAGATATACTCATCTGATAGCAGAATATAAGTTTGGCACTTTTACCAACTTTACCAAAGTAAACGACATAATATGTTTTCAAACCGGATTTTCATTAATTCTGCTTTGCTTCTTTTTAACTCAAAAATTAACCAATCAATTTCTATTTAATTCACACGTGACTATCTCCAATAATTTCTCAGTGTAATAAATAATGCACTACGTAGTACATAGTACTCGTGTAGGTGTTTAATATGCGTCGAAATGTGAAGCGTCAACGACATCATCGCCAGTAGCGTATTGTTATCCATATCTGCTTGGTGAAGGCGAATAAACTAGCTAATTACAGATGCAAGCGATGTACATCTACATTGACTTGTACCGTTCTTCACCGTCGACGCTGATGACGTGCGTCGGTCAACGCGTTTCGACATGAATCAAATGCACATCGCACTGACGATTGAATGAGCCTTCAAATAGAGCATGCCAATTTAGAGAAATGCATTATGACATAGATAAAACATAGCATTAAGTAACGTTAGCTCTACTCTTGATTCTTTCTTTCGACAGTTTCTCGAAAAATTTCAAGGTTATAATATTGGAGTTATTTGGTGGCTTTCATTTTTTGATCGTGACGCGATTGTTGCCAGCTTGAGATCGCCTCATTTGGCTACCATTTACGTTTCTTACATCTTTAATGCACCAGTGGGTTTAAGTGGGTTTAAGGTTATGCGCCCACTTCCTGAGCGCAAGCCTGACTTAACTCCAAGTCGTAACACATAGTAAGGCAGCACCAATAGATACCGTTATGATGGTATTATGTACTATCGTTTAAATATATATGCGGTAGAATAAGGCACATACCAATGCTTTTAATTTGGTTTGATTGCATTTTTTTACTTAATTTAAATAAATTTTATTGAATTAATAGAATAAAATTGGTATTGAAATATTAACTTTGCTAATTAATTCAATCGTTTATGTCTGTTTTTTATTCCATTTACTGTCAAACATCTTGTATTATAATTTTAGTTTTTTTTTTTTTTTTAATTAAAATTACATTGGAATTCGACAATACAAAATAATCGAAGCAGCTCTATTTTTTCGTGTCCAATTTAGATGGTGCAGCAAATGCATTTGATAGCATGTTTATAATTATTTTGGCAATTAACAAAATAAATATTTACATGGTTAGTAATTAATCCAAGAGCTCGATATTTTCACTATTTGACAAATTTCTTGATTTTAAGTTAAAAATAAAACTTTAGAAGTTATAAATGAGTTTATTACTCAGTTTACTTTGCATTTTTAGCTTAATTCTAAATACACTATTATTGTACTTACACTGTCGCTGAAACACTTCTAGTTCTCTCGAAATTAAGTTTGAAACTTTTCCACCGAGTATTCTTTTTGAAAAAAAATGTACCAATTATTATGCTAATATTTAGTAATACCGAAGTTAGCCGATGTTTGCGTAAATTCAAGCGGCACAAGCATGAACTAACAATTACAATGCAGAATATCGTGTTGTGAACATCCGCCGCTAGCGCTACTTGGAGCTGCTTGCCGCCGCTTTCGCTTCGACATGCTTCGGCAACTGAAGTCAGAAATGCCAACCTAAACAGTAGTACCATTTCCAAGAAGGCACGTAAGATTAATTTTTTTTTTCAAAATCTCAATCACAAAAAAACTACGCAATTTTAATCGAAACCCATTTAAGTTCTACTGTGTTTCTGAGCTTCTCTTAAGTGTAAATCTACTAGAGAAAAAATAAAACTATAGATTTGAGCTTTGCTAATTTAATTAAACAAAAATCTCAAATATTATTGACACTAATTTGTTTTAACCTTGCATTGCTATAGTATTAACTCCTTTCATTTCATGGGTCTGAATCACTTTAAATTGCCGAATTGTTTAATTTTAAATCAAACTGGTTTGAATTAGTTACTTTTATTGTTTTACAACCCAAAACTTCTGATTAGACAGTCAATTAAATAATGTGTACCATATAGAAACTAATTATCATAATTAATTAATAATAATAATATTAAAATTGTTGATAAGTTTATAATCTTTCATCATTTTCAATATCAATGATCTTGATTAAAAGATCAAGTCAAGATAGGTTTATACAATTGATTAAACTTATAAGGTTGATAGAAAACGCCAATATTTTGACGTAGAATCTAATTTGTCAAGAGATAATAAATTAGTGATTGATAATCAAGAGATAATTTTATAAATAATTATGCTTAATGCTTCAATCAATTTGAGTTGTTTGACTAATGGCGAATAAAACACAACACTCATCTTTATTATTTTGTGCCAATTCTTTGTTTAAGTCGCGAAAATTGGAAACTTTAAAGGTCGCTAGGCTATTCACCTCTCCTGTAGTAGGTGCATATTGTTTACGAATTATATTATAATACTTTTATTGCACCACTGAATAAGTCAAAATCTTTTGCTTTCATTTTAAAATAAAATCTGAGTATCGAAAATTTTAATGGTTTCTAAGCACAGAGTGTTTTATGGCACTCATTGTGTCTTAACATTAAATTTTAATTTACCTATATTATTTATATCTCGGAAGATATCTGCTAAATTGTTAAAAAATTAACATGTTAATAATTTGTGTTGCGAGGTGTTCAGTTGCACAATGTTGGTAATATTTCAATATTTCTAAAATTCATAGATTTCAAAAAAGTGAGTTACTAACTTGTTGCAAATATCAAGTGTTGTAAGATACGTTAGTAAATAATAATATTTATTAGAAATTTGACGGAATTTGCTTTTTTGCTTAATTGGAATTAATAATTAAAATTATTACGAATTTGTAAGAAAAATTCTACTTTAAATCCAGTACTTATTACATTCTGCAAAATAAGTAATAAATTGTCACATTATTTAGCAATAACTTTCAGATCTTCATGTAGTATGAGTTGAAATTAAAGTAAATAATGGTGAAGTGAGAATTGCGCCTGCCTATCTAGGAGACCTGAATACCGGTCGAGAAGATGGTAGACTTTAAAGGGCTGATCTCCTTAGAGAAACAATTTAAAAGAATATTGTTGGGTGGCAATAATCCGCAAGATTAAGAAAAATCATAATATATCAATAAATTAGTTCAGATTCAGATTTTACGAAACATATCAAGATATCTGGAAATGTCACTTACTATATATCGCTAAATTCAATTGATACTCTCCCTATCACCTGACATGTGTACCATTTATTAATCAATTAGTTTCTAAGTTCTTACATTTCATGTTTTCTTCTCTATTAATAAAAATATTTCGCAAAAATTATAATATTTTATTGCCGTAATAAATGAAATAAAATTGCAGTTATTTATTAGGAAAACATTGTAAAGTTGCAGCATTTATTTGAGAGTGTCTTCCATTTTATTCAATATACTGCTGCCTCAACCACCATGTTTACTAGCAATTATTAGAATTCGATTCTGTGAAAATATACATTATACTCACTCAACAAGAACAGTAAACTTATTTTCCAAATAGAAAATTAAAGAACAATATTTAATTAAAATATTCTCTTTACTGTAATTTTTCCTTTTTGCATTTATTGCATTATTTCTATTCCATCTGTTCAAATTTGTTTCCTAATTTTTCAAGCATTGATAGTTTCTTATTTAAACCAAGTCATAAACCAGCAATCATTTCTGATCCTTCTAAATATTTTAAAATAAATTTCCATGTCCAGTAATGAATGCAATTAATAATTCAGTTTAATTTTTTGTTCTTCTTCTTCTTCGCATGACCAATCTCCAGCATCCTCATTAGTCCAATGTTTTAAGCTATATTTAATGCAGTGATAAACATAAAAATGCCACTTGAATATTGCTTTCTTCATGCTCTCAGAATGAATGCCGTTAGAGCAGAGACACAACAAGTCACGCATTATTCATGATGTATTTTATCGAAGCTGCTTATTAAGATCGGCTGCGAATCGACGCGCGTGCGCCAGCGAGAGAGTTGGTGAAACTGCTTCCTTCACTTCATTCGGTGAAACTCTGCAGAAACTTCTTTTCATTAAGCCTGACTTTTTTTCCACATAAAAAAGCATTTTATTAATGCCGCTAAAGTAGTTTAATTCAAAAAATGTCAAAAAGCAGTGATCGAATCTCCTTTCTTAAGCTGGAAAGTTACAAAGAAATCGGGTAATTAATATTTTCTACCACGTGTGGGCATTCTGTAGGAGGTAAAATACGCATTACAACTATACCGTATGATATCATCTGCAAATTTTACAAAATTTATGACTTGCGCACCGAAGAACAGGTGGACTACCCGCGAGGAAAAAGCACAAAAGCCACAAATGCTACATTTGCAATGTACAACATTGGAAATTTACAGGACGCACCTAAGTCGTCACTTTTACCATAAACAACACTACTTAAGGCATGCCTTTGCATCCCAAACAAAATACCTGAGGTGATTTCAAACACGAGTAAAAATTCACTCACATCAAGTGCGAAGAGTGCCACTTTATTTACAATCCGATTGGCAATTGTTTAATCCGTCACTGCCGTTCACTCTTTTTATTATAATTCCAATCTCAGTGATGGTGTATGATATCAATTAGTTTTTTTTTTTTTTTATTATTCATCTGCTGGTGTAATTAATTTGTAGACACTTGTATGCGCGCCACGGTACAACACGCGCCTCGATGCGCAGCGTCGCGAAGACTCTGCGAACTCTGAGACCGAAGACGTCGCGCAAGACACTACGTCACGTGTGTGACGTCGCCAAGACGACGGCCCAAGAGCGAGCGCTGTAAGTGGGTTATGGAGCGCGCGCAGACGGTAACTGTTTCCAAGGTAAAAAGAGCGGTGTGCTACGAGCGCGCTACTTTCTTTTCGACGGCTCTAGGAGACGGATAGAAATTGCAATTCTAAGCCATGCGGAGACAACAACTGCACGTACACGATGAATTGTTGCTAGCGGCTTCAACTTGTAAGCACATCTAGTGGCACATTAACGAACTAAACAAATGAAAAACGGAATGATAGATTAAATATGAGTGTGCAACTGTGAAAATGTCAAAAGCAGACACAATTCATTCGTAATTTAAATTTTAGAGCATTGTCCTGGTTGGACCAGCCAAGAAGGTCTATGCAATGCAAACTGCCAAAGAGCTTGTACCCCAAAATGTTTATCTCGAGATTGAAGAAGAAAAAAAGTTTATTCGTGTAAACGCTTTGCACTAAAGCGCAATACCATCTAGTGGTAATTTAAAAAACTAGGAAAATAAATAACAAATTTAACATTATATGTCATATTTTATTCTTTGCAAAAGAACGAAATAAAATATTATTTTTGTCCAGCTGTTACTGCATACGGCCACGCAAACAACTCCTCTTTTCAACAGCATTCCCATAAAATGCCATTTGCAGAAATCAGCTCAAAGTTCGTAAACAATGATTACACTGTTATAATTCGCCTCACCCATTAAGCGTATGTATATGCCGTGTGATTTGTGACGATGCTATCTGCACCTCTACACCTCATTTCTCATCCCATCTTATTTATTTCGTTTTCTGCTTTTGGCCGCATAATACGGCTAATTAAGCAGCGTCGTGCCGAAATCAGATTACCAGTGGGATGGTATAAATTACGGGGCCAGCTCAACCTGGCGGTTTTCTCAATAAAGAAATAAAGAGAAAAAACTAAAGTGGTATTTTTCGGACGCGGCGAGGTTCCAATCGCGACGAATTTGTTTTCGTCCACTTCACTCAGGCGTTGCTAACCATTTGAAACCGAAAGTAATCTTTATAAATCAACGCTGCCTCCGTTATTAACATCCTTTTACTTTCATCCCGGGCAAAAATAGTTTTAATAGGTATGATTAGTATTCAATTTTTGGACATATAAATTAAGTTCGATTTTCATCACGCTTGAAAATTGTGGTTGTGTTCCAGAAAGTTTTGGTGCCTTGCAATTCATAATTTGTCATCGCTGACGCGTTGATAAACCGCCCACGCAAGACGCCATTAAAAATGCCGCAATAAATAACGCCACTTAGTGGACTTGGCCCTTTTGTTGCGCCATCTGCGCATGCGCTCTTGCACCGCAACCGACACCGCAGGCCCTGCAAAAATGCGGCTACTTTTCTGCGGGTGATTAGTTTGTCCGAGGCTTTTGACAGTGAGATATATGGCGGTGTTGCAACTGCAGGTGGAAACAAATATTTTATTTCGATTGCAATTCGTTACAAACTCTCGCATGGGGTCGATGAAACTTGAAATATTATCAAAATTTTAATTTAAACTACTATAGAAATATTTATAAAACCTAATTACCTTCTTTCAGGCAGTATAACTAAAAATAATTGTGAGAGTAATAGCGATAGTGATTGTAATAAAAATTTAAAACAAAATATAAGCGCTACTAACAGTTGTTGGTAGTATTTTATGACAGGTTAGAATATTATAACCTATTCTATAGAAATAACGCCATACATTCTTGTGTTTTGTATAATAAACTTAACCTTAATTTATTACAATAAATAATTTATAGAAACTTTATTAATTGTAAATGTCATTGTAATTTGCTATCTATCTACTAATGTAATTTATTTATTTTCAACAAACCGAAAACGTTCTACAAATCAATTTTAACAACGTTAGTGACGCGACTCCTGAGGAAAACTTGGAGATTACCACTTCGCATACATCTCATCATGATTCGGTCTCAAACAAATAAACGGAATAAAGGACAATACTACGTAACAAAGTTAATGTGTGAAGCTTGAGGAGTTGTGTTGCATCTTGGAGACTGTTTTGCTTTATACCATACGAAAGACAAATATTGAATACCAAAGCAAATGCAAGTAAACAAATATATAAAACAATCAAAGTTTGTATTTATTTACGTAGGTATTTTTTCGAAATTTCAGGAAACTAAAGGAACAGAGTAGACAAATCATAAAAACTATCAATGAGAATGTCCGGTAACAAGCCAACTAATGTGCTGCCGGCGCAGAGCGAAATTTTTTTAAGAAACGTGCGCTTGGCAAAGTGTTCAGTAAGTGTCATAGTTAAGTTTCATTTACATAATGAATATTACATCTGCTTATCTTTACCATGTCAGTACTAACACCTGAACCGTAGTCAGTCAACCCTGGAGGAACTGAGTCAACATATGTTCATGATCATCCTACATGTCACATTCCAATTTAAATAATACAGTTGTAAAAACATGTAAAATACCGCAATGTACACGTAATAGGCAATGTAAATTCTATATTTAAACAATAAACACGTGCCATTTACGAGTGCTTATGCGCACGATGCCAATTTGCATAATACGAGCCCAACAGATGCAGATGAGAATGATGATGAATGGACCCAACTTCCAGATGGATCTGATTGCGTCATATGTGATGGCATTCAAGAACACCTTTTCGAGAAGGATCCGGTCTGTACGTATAAAATGTAAGGAGTCTACTGTAAACATCATCTTGCTCCTAGCTCATCCAAATAATATGCACTTTTCTAATTTATTCAGGGAGTTTCTCGGAATCAGGTTTGAGCAACCAACATCACTTCACTGTGATTCGAAATTATTCAAAGGAATCAATTTACTTTTCGGCTAATCGCATAGTTGCATATGAAAGCATACAAATGGAAAGAAATGAGTGATGGTAATTGATAATTTGATCGCGTAGCTACAAGTAGACTTTTAATGCTTCGCCGATAGATTGAGTTACGATGCTGTTTTTTTTTTCTTTTGTTTTATTTTGCGCCTGAAGAGGAAACACGCAGAGAACCACAACTTGCTGGTAGAGTAAAAAATGTAAAAGTGTATTTTCCAGTAAAACAAGTGAAACCCGACAAACACAAAAAGCCATAGGGAATATTTCACGGTGAGATAAGTTTTTCATGTTTGCATTCAATCTAATGCAATTATTATTCCGTTTCCGTTTAACCCTTGAATTTTGATATTTGACAGATTAATCATTCAACAATCAGGTACTTTATTTATATATTATTTGTAAATATGTTCTATACATTCAACTCATAATCCTCACCATCAACATTACACAACCATACTTACTAATTTAAAGATTATCTTGCTTTCCTAACTATTAGGGAGATAAACACGCAATTTACATTTTGCCTTGCTAATGTCTACTTACTCCACTACTTTCAATTTAATTCTTCCACAAATTTCGTACTCGTTAATTTATCTCGTTTAAACATTCCTCGCATATTCTGCGCAGACAGTCTCAGTAATGACTCTTGCTTTCGTTCTCTTTCCTTCTATCCTCCCAATCCTGCAAGTTGCTAAAGTTGTGGATGTACAACTTCGATCACCTTCGTTGCTTAAATTCGCGGTCATCCGGTTCGGCTCCGCTTTCGTTAGTCCGTCTGGTTCTTGTTTTTTGCATGACTCGGTAATCTCGCATTTCCAGCGCCATTGCACCGGTGCTGCTTCTTCTAGTTAGTGGCGGGCGGCGAGTAAATAAAATTGCCGAAAAAGCACACGGGTGCTTTTTGTTTAAGTCATGATGCGAGCACCTGCTGCAAGGTATAGCGTGAAGTTGCAAGAGTCATCTTGAAATGCGCCTGGCTTAAGAGAGGTGTTTTTGGTGCCTTAATTGTGTGCAGATTAGTTTGAAGCAATAAGTGGAATTAAATTGGCAATAAGTTTTTTCTTGTCATTCGAAAACATTCCAAGTTTTTCATAAAATCGGATTCGCGATCAAGAGAATTATAAATTAAATAGTAATTAATATTGTAATCAGTAAATATTTACAGAAAACCTAAGAAGTTGTTGGACCCCTACACAGCATGACTCCGGGTGGTAGATAGGGGCAAGCTCGGAGAGGTCCTTGCAAAATAAGAGGAAAATGAAATACTTTCTCGCGAACCTAAAGCCAGTCGTAGGAAAGTAAGGTTAGCCACCTGCTTGAAGACGTAAACATATCTTAAACGGTTCAAATTCAAATTGCCTCAAAACAAGGAAATAGAGAGGATCACATGAACTTGTAAAGATAGTCAGAGATGGAGTCCCAAAACGAGGTAGGACACTACCAGTTAGAATTGAGGACTTCCGGTTCGACTGATGCGATATAATTATTAAACAGACTATAATAGTCTTTAATACGCCAAGAAAGAAAGAAAGAAGACCAAGTGTAGGCTTTTTCTAGGAAAAATAAATAAATTTTATAGTTACTATGCTATTGTTACTTAATCTTGCAATTTTAGGTTAACTGACAAGAAAAAAGAGCGCAATCAAAACTAAATATGCAGCCAACTTAAATAATACTAGAAATCTATTTATTACGCACTAAGTTTCTACAAGTATTTCGGTGTACTTGGTACATGACTCAGTTACGCAAATTCTGTAAATATATCTATTTACATGTATTAAAAATTACATTGTATTACAAACGATCACTTTGTAGTTCATAATTCCATGAATTCCACCTTTCTTGTATCATTTTTATTTTTCTGATTAGAACAGTGTACAATGTGTTGCATACATACTCACTATGTCCTCAAGTTATCCTTGAATTTTCGTCTACATTTACATAAACTAAATAAAATGAATGGTTCATCTTGTCAAGTTAGAAATTATTTAATACCTCAATCTTTTCAATTAAGTTATCTTTTTCATCATCTTGCACGCAGTATTTACTATTCCGTTTTGGTGTTGTTGTCATTTGTATGCTTTTATCATCCACTTTACAACACTCGGCTGCCTTGTGCCGCACGTTAATTGCACCACTAATTGTACACTTACGTGCGAAGAGGTAGTAACGAATAAGTTTGATTGCAATATGCAAAGTTGCTAAATGGCAACGAGTGGCGCTGAACACGAACGGCCTAAAGATTCCGCCATTCGCGACATTTATATATCTGCCGCGACATACTCAAGTATCTTGCACCAAACGAAACTAAACACATTTATGTTGAGTTAACTTAAGCGAAGTTGGCTACTTGCATTACATGACATAATTTAGATATTTTAGTAGAATGCATCATAGATAAGAAGAAGACGTAATGGCTTTGTAAAGAAAGCTTCATTCAGTAAATACAACTAATTTGGAAATAAGTAAATCCATTTTAAAAGTGAATCTTCTTCTTATAATTGAGATTTGTTAAATGAATCGCCATTTTTAGTATTCTGTTTCATAACACACATACAGCAAGATTCATCTAAGAATCAATGTCACTGCTGAAACTTTCCTACCCGATTGTAACTAGAAAGTCGTAATCAATGGACTTTGGTAATATCTAGTTATTTGTTATTTTTGTAGCGTACTACAACCATACCGCGGATACCGATACCGTACTTGACCTCCATTCTATTATACTGCGTCAACTATTAAGGTTATTATGTGTCCTTCGAATATGCACGTCACTGCCACTGCTACAATTAGACTGCTTACCGACTGTATTACGGAGCGAGGCGGTGATATTTAGTAATAACGAAGCCGATTCTTCAATATACTCAAGCGGCACAAGTGTAAACTAAAAATTATAATACACAATCAGTGTTGTTTACTTGCGTTGCTAATGCCATTTATGGCTTCATGTCAGAGCATTCGCTTCGGCTTACGTCGGTAGCTAAAGTCAGAAATACCAACCTACATACAGTAGTACCAATTCCAAGCAGACAAATCAGATTATGTTTTTTTTTTCAAAAACCAATTACAATTAATCTATACGGTAATTCTTGAAATTTATTTCGATGTAGGCTTTTCATAATGTAAATTAACAGTTTGTATTTATACAATATTTAAAACAACTCTACTAATGTTTGTTAATTTAGTTTAAATATTCGAAAAACATAAGTTGCATATTATATAAATGAATTGTCGTTTGAATTTCATCGATTCATTTGGAAATCAAAACTCGAAAAAATAGGCAACTCAATATACACATTCCATCTATTTCAATACAATACCGCGAAATGCGAAAATCATAAGCAAGACTTAAGATATATTAATTATGCCATTCCGCATTCAACTTTCGATCCTTCTTCTTCGTCTACCAAACAAGTCTCTTCTCCATCTCTGCCATTTCTGGCAAGATCAAAAGTTTACGTAATCGCCTCTGGTCGCTGCGGTGTACACAGCCGCAGTTGACATGGCATTAAGCAATTACACAATTACACAAGTGAACACGCGCTCGACCGCACGCCTAAACACGTGTACGACTCTGTGCGACAGCGTGCAAATTGCAAATGCTTAGCATTTTCGTATCTTTGTGTTATCTCATCTCAATATCTCTTCATTAGTGCAATCCTTGCTCTTTCTGCTCTAGATGACATAGTCGCAGCTTCTTATTACTAAATTGATTAAGATGACGATATCGTAATGTACAAAGTATTTAGAGAATTTGGAGAGCAAAATACTAGCGACGTGATTAATAAAGCATACATTTCATATGCGCATAAAATTGGTTATGTAATCAATTTTGTTGTTGGGCTATATTTCGATCACAGTTGTTATCAAAGTGTGTTAGATTACTTGCTAAATTAGTATTTAGAGAGTGGAATACACTAGAGGTTTAGTAGAAAGTGAGGCAACCAATCATACTATAACTAGTAATCTAAGTAAATAGACGAACAAAGTGATTTATATGAAATAGCTCAATACGATTGGATTTTAAATACTATTTTGCTGTTGGGAAGTACCTTAGAATATGCTATTTTAATTGTATAAGTATGCAAGCCAATAAAACACCCATTAAAATCCCGTCTCAAATTATACCATTATCTTGTTGGAAACTAGTTGACTTACAAAATTCAAGTTTGGAATGTTTACATTATTCCGCATTTTCAACTATCATCAGAAATGCAGAAAACAAGAATTACACAAGAAACCAACTTCTTTCTTATCTTCAAGTTTTCACTAGTCAGTATTTTATATTGCTATATTCTTATTATTCTTGTTCTATTTTTAGTCTCGTCGCCTGTCAACATCCAAGATTGAGGTTAAATCACTTATCCACGCCAACCACTGCTATCAGCGTACCATTCTTTCCATGCTTTTAAACAGGCAGCAGCTGAATAAGTCGGATCGCAACGCGTCTCGCCGATTCTAGAACTATTCGGTAGCACTATAGAATCCACTCAATGCAAATGTAGCAATCACCAACAGGTTGACGCGCGCGTTGACAGAAGCGGCGACAGAATAAGAGCACGCATTGTCGCATCGGCCGCTTTCCACACGCGAGTGGAAACTTCAAAGAGCGACATTCGATATCAGTCTGCGCATCTTCTGCCGGGGGCCACACAAGGTCGCCACCGACGAGCCTAGCGAAATAGGTCGCAGAAAATGCTCAAAAGAGAGTAAAAAGAACGAAACGTAGCCAGCAAGCAACCAACATGTGGCGAGCTGGCGGACGGACGGAATAAATACGTCTGCTTTACTAGGTCTTCAATTGATTTACGATTGCATTTTGCGTACAATTCAACTGTTGGAGCTTGCTGAGTGCGCAACATGCCAAATGCGGCAATGTGGATGCTTTATGAATATTTGAGTACAATTTTATTTCGTTTTTGTATCTGTTTAGGGATAATATCTTATGCTGAGCTTACCTTGAGAAGTTTGTTGAGTGTGATTGGTTGCATAGCGTAGCATTTCTATTTCAACAGAGATATTCGTGATTCAAAAAAAAAATATTGACATCCCGGTTTTAGATCGTTTTAGTCAGTAAATTTAACTCCGAATTATATTTACTCCAAAATGGTGAATGTTTGATAAACGTAGGCAACTGTTTATACACAACAAAGCTGTTTTTAATGTGAGCTGCAAACGTATTCTCTGAAATGATGAACAAATCTAAACTATTAATTGTTTTCTCTTATGTTTAAACTAAGATGTACAAATATTTTCATTTCTAGTAGAGATTAATTTTTTTTTTAGAAGATATTTGTTCTGATTTGTTATTTTGTGATTTTGAAAGACGAACGCGTTTAGACCGTTTTAGTCAATAAATTTAAGTCTGAAGTATATTTACACCAAGATGATAGATATTTGATAAGCGTAAGCAACCGTTTTTATATGACAATGCTATTTTAATATGGACTGTAAAAGTATTTCCTAGAATGAGTAACAAGTCTAAAGTATTAGTTCATCGCTTTGTGTTTAGCATTTCCATTCCCAGTAGAAATTAAATTTTTCCAAAAGAAATTTGTTCTGGCATGTTGTTTGGTGATTTAAGGAAACGTCTTTAATCGAATAAATCTACGCGGATCTGCTCTGCACTATGATGTCAAACCCATTTGATTGGCACCCTGCTTTAAACAGTCTAATTTTAGTCAACAAATTTTTACCTGTGTTCTTATGCCCATAGAAAACCTAAATTAGAAAATTCTTTCTTAATTAACTTTCAGTCTTCTTCACATAAACTTTGCTGAAGTCAAATGTTCCAAAGGGTTGTAAAATCCTCCAATTAACGAAGATTTGAGGAAATGTTTGGGCCGAACCTAAAAATAAACAGCAGTTTTGCCAAGACTCCAATATAATTGACTTTATCACAACGTGCCATCTCATTTTTAACCAAATTAAAGCTCCAACAAGACGTGTAAAGTCCACACAGGTTTACTTTAGCTCGTAATCGAAACACGTTTCAGTTTCGTTTGTGCGAAATGCCATTGCTGAATTTCTTTTAATGCGGATCGGGCGTGGAATCCACGAGTCGATGTCAGTTGCAATGACTCGGAGATTTTATATCAAGTGCGTTGAACGCATGAAATAATGAAACCAAAAGCGAACAAAACAGCTTTGAAATCACTTCGTATGCACCAAATGCATGTTTGGGAAGCAAGGGCCATTGGTCTCTGATAGGGACCTCACATTTGTTAGCCTAAAGAAAGCATATATATTGAGTACTTATCATGAAACAGATCCGTACTTAAACTATCACAAAGAGATTTTTTTACATTTTTTGCAACTGCGGTGATTGGTGTTGGAAGTGTTGTCAATTCTACTTCAACTTATTTATTTTCTATTGCTGAAACTTTTCTAGTTTTCTCGGAAATAATTCGGAAAATCTTCCTAAGTTGTTTGAAACTGCAACGTTTCGTGCAACTAGAAAATTGTCCGTTTTACTGACTTTGCTAACCATACTATATCATAGACTGTATAAATTAGTGTTCAAGTCCGACTCTGTTTTCATAAAATTCCTTTGGTACACCTTGAATTTCATCCGTATTGCGGAATAAACACAGTTATACACTTTAATTTACAGCATTAAGCATGCACCTTGTCTACGTGCAGCATGTTTCACATGTTGTCCTGCCAAACCTTTACGCCTTGCCACTTGGGCTGCATAACTTTTGCCTTTTATTTCCAGCGCCGGCGTGCGCTCAAATAAATTACTTGCGATTTAATTGCGAGATGCGCAACCTTTTAGACGGCGCTGTGTATCACTTTACTTTGTTTATCGCCGGGAATTGTTAATGACTCGAAAAAGATGAAATTTTAGTGCTATTTATCAGAGGGCAAACATTTTTATTATTTAATAAAATATACTTAATGCAGATTAAAAATAAAAGTGGAAAAGGTAATAAACGAAAAAGGGAAAGAGACGAGAAATTTTGGGAGATTTTTTTTACAAATAAAAGAAAGAACTACCTTTTGAAGTTTGAATATTCATTTACAATTTCAGAGTTTTATAATTAGTTTAGAAATTAATTTTCTGTATTTTAAAAATGTTTATTAGTCATACCATTATGCATGGTGTATTGTTGGTTGCCGACGGTAAGTGAAAGCCACAAAACACTAGCAATAATTATTTAATAATCATGATTTAAACATTAATATTGCAGCTTGTGTTAACTTTATTCTTTTAATATTATATTTTCGTTGGTTTTATTTTCAATTTGCAGATTAAATAATTTATTTATTCATTGTTTCAGAATTTTCCATTCAATCGTATTTTCTTGATTACTATCATCTTGTTTCTCTTTCTTTGCACACACAAATTTAAAATTACGTCATTTGTATACAATAAATAACATTGATTGTATCTGTATAATTCCAGCACCACGTTAATATGATTCAAGCACGTCCATAAAACAATTCATCACGCAATCAAGACGCATTTTAGTGTTCAGCTTGTAGAGTCAAAATATTTTTATGGATGAGTCTATTAGCATGCATTAATGTCCCCGCTGCCACATTACAAAGTTTACAACTCCCTGGAATTACTTTTTCCAAAATACTTTTCGATGCCAGTGATAAATGGGTCGTAAACACTTTTAATGCATAATTAACTTGGAATTTCAAGGCTTCAAATAAATGCTGTTAAATGGTTGCTTCAAAAAAAGGGAGAATACAAACCACCCTAGCGCCCCCGAGTTTTAGTTCAAGCTGGTGCAACTATGCGCTATATATATATAACACCCGTTATTATTCTAATAAACACCTGTAGTCATAACTACTAGATACAACAACACATCCGTTGTCATGGCAACACACTCATAGCCACCTCATCACATCCGTAAAGGTAGGAGATCTCTTGAGACACATCTAACAACTATATGCTGGATACCGACACCGTACTTGGCTTCCATTGCATTATACTGCATCAAGTACTAGGGTTATTAGCAGTTATTAAGACTGAATTCTGTGGGAATATACTCCCAGCAAGATTTGAATCCGTGTCCCTCAAATATGGTGCAGGTTATATAATTAAATTTTCCAGTTTGAAGAGATAGAGGATACAAAACATAATTACCTATATCTAAAATGTTAATTAATCATAGACTGCATACACAGTCAGAAGTAAAGAAGAAAAATAAATTATATCTATTCATTATACATGCATTCATTTCGAACCGTTCAAATTGTGTTGTCGTTGCACAGCCCACTTTCTTATTTAGAAAATTACAGACCTCATCGATGCGTGTACCAACCAAAAAATTGTAATCATTATTCGGATGCTTTCTTTTTCAAATAATGTACTTTGTTGTTGTGTGCTTAGATCGAGGATACCTAAATGAAATGATTGTTAAGTACCACGTACGTATGTTCAGATAGATTATAGAGCTTGAGGGAACTTTTCAATTATGTGTATACAATAGAAGATAGATTTCACTTTAATCATTTTTTTATTGTTCTAGAGAGATTACCTGTGCATTGGTTTATTTTGATTGATTATTTGATTTGTATACAGGAAGATTGTTACTGAGTTATAAGCAATATTGATTTAAAGCTTAGTTCATCTATTGACTGTTGGATAGCGCTAATATACATCTCAAAAATGTTGTGAAATTTCTTGACTTTTTGAACCAAAGAAATAAAGAATTCTAGTATTTAATATAACTAAATTTCGTCTAGTCTACCTTTGCATACTGGGCAAGATTAACAATTAAAAAGCAGCTTAACTTTGTCTAATACAATTATATTAGTTTAATGCTCATCTGATAGATGGTGCTGTTATTTAATTTCAAATACCAAATGTATAGAAAACCTTTATGTTTGCAATAATTTATTTTTATACTTAATATTTTTACTTGAGACGATTTTTCTATATTACTAATAATTTTGGGTTTGTTGCGATAACTTGTTACTTGTCTATTGTTTCTTATTTAATAGCTTAATATTTGGCCGCTCCAAACGGTGGCTCATCAATGCGCTTCGCTTTCTGCCTCTGGTAAGGAGGCCGCATGGTGGAACTAATGCACGGAACGTTACCGTACGTTAGCGACGCCGTTCGCCAATAAATAAATATGAATGTGCAACGAGTGTACGCATTCTGCGCATCTTCAAACACCTTGCAAATTACAGCGATTGCAAGCGCGCGAAGAGTGTTAATGGCAGTACATCATTCCGATGATTCCGATTGACTGGATTCCAACGGTTTGCAAACAATTTGCAAGGTACAAGCACAACTGTTTGCGGTGCTTTTATATCAGCTCAGCAGCAAAAGAAATATTCGGTATAGTAATGAAAATATCTTAGTAATATTCTTATAATAATCTTCAGTATATTGAATGTGTACTGAAGATGCTGAAAAAAGTAACATACCGAAAATGTAGTGAATATTAGATATGTTGTAACCACGCTCAACAATACTCTGAAGACATAACTATTTAACAAAGAAAATCAAGAGCGCCACCTGTTGTTAAAAATTCGTCAATTTAAAAATTCTAGAAAAAAATTACCTTCAATTTTACAAACATATCATTTCCTGTTTTGGCAAAAGATTTATTTCTTTCAATTTAATTATAAATTGTAATAAAGATTAAGATTATTTTTTATTCGCTAGTGTCGCCATCTATTGTTTTCAATACCTAAAATTAAAATAAAGAATACTTTATTTTTAAAACCTAAAATCAAATGAAATGTTAACCAGTTAATCGGTTAATATTCATTACCACAAGCCGTTACATTACGTCTTTCTCGTCTCTAGTCTCCTGGCGGCGGCTTGGCGGGTAGAGAGCTGCAAGGACGTTGCTAGCAATTCGCAAGGCGTGCGCGTACATTTACTGCATTACCACGTTGAGTACTTGTTGCTATTGGGTACTACTGCTTAGAAATGGTGAAGCGCAAGTGATACTGCCATACACTCGGCAGTATTGTAGTAAAGACCTATTTGAGCGATGTTGCGAAGCGAAAATGTCAAGAATTTCAACAAATTTATGGCTTGGAGTAGAGTAGACAAGCAGATATAATTGAAAGCAATCTAATGTTGGACGGGTGAAACGAAGAATGACTTGAATTCAATTTTCAGGCATCAAGAAGAAAATTCGATTAATGGCAATAAGCTTAATAATCAAACCTAACCTCGAAAATGACATGTCAAACTCCATTCTAACTGATTTAAATATTCTTTTCACGTTCTCTTATTAATTTAAACTAAGTTTCTTATTGCCATCTTTAGTAATGACAGTTTATCAAATAAGACAATTATTCAAATCAATAAATTTGGTAATTGCAATAGAGATTAATTTCGGTCAATAAAAAAAAACAGAAGTCGCCAACCTATGACACGCGAGTCTTAAACGGTCCCCCAAGGCACCAATTTAGAGAAAAACAATAAACTTATAGCGTGAACGTGCCGTAACTGGTGACCAGAATGTGCGGGATAGATTAGAAATTATTGTTTTCTTTGTTTTGTCGATTTATGTTTTTGGGGTTATGCATTTGGGGATACAAGAGTCTATAGTTCTATTAATCATCATTGAAATAATTTATGTTAAATTTCCTTTATTGAACAATATTATGTTCATGTGTCGGGCGTATTAGTTTTATAAAACACTATAACCAAACAAAATTCAGTATTGCTCAAAACATATCAAACTATTTACGGATGGTGAGTTTATTAAAAAATGCAAATTAAGGAAATTAGCCCGAAATGTTTATTTTAAAAAAGGTAAATTGCTTTTATAAATTGTATAATTTTTGTTCTCCGGCGATATTATTACTATTTTATGATAAAAATTGTCTTTTTAATATTTATTTTTGATAATACACAAGTTCTAATGTACGGCCCACGCAAATTTATTTAATCCAAAAATGACCCGCCGTTCGAATGAAGTTGCCGATCCTTGAATTAAAGAGCATGAAATTAATATTAGTGATTTAGTACTCTTGTGTTGGTACAAATTTATTTCATATTTAAAGAACCCATCTGAAAAAGGGTTCTGGTAAATTTTTGTCCTCTTGTTTTTTAACTACGTCTTCTAATTACTGATAGATCCATAGATGGCGCTACCGATAAATAAAATAACCTAAACAATAGAATACTCAACTTTTGTCTACCAAATCAAAGATTTACAAATAATGAAAATAACTAAAACTAGATTGTTTTCAAATTTATTTGTTTGGATGCAGACGACGTTTGTGTATTAGTATATTTCTTTATTTTTCAAAACCAACTCTAAGATTTCTAAGATAACTGCTATTTATATCACTTTTGATGTGTAAATATTAAACTGTTTGTGATTGAAAATGATGAAGCACCTGTTCGAAGCAGCCTTCGTGAATCAATCACGAATCAATCTCGTATCACACAGACACGTAATTAACCAAACTTTCAGCTCGGCCCACGTCCGGGTATCGCATTACATCCCATCAAATGTATTAGTATATTCGGCATGAATACGTTTACATCGCTTGGAGGTATGGGTTAAATAAATTCATGTGTACCTGCTGAGATCGCTGAGTGAATGCACGCTTAACACATACTCTTAAAAACTGTAGAGACCTTTAATAGTTGAGCTGAAAGAATCAAAAACTAAAATGCAAATATGATATATAGTTGTAAAGTGAAAATAACAGTTTACAGAGTTGAAGCAAATTTGAATAACAATGTACAATGTTTGAATAAAACAACAAGTTGAGATAGTAATGTTTGTACTTTCTAAATTTATTAATGTTTTGTGCTAAAATAGTTGAACTTGATATAATAACATTTTGAAAACTGTCAGATAAATACTGTCATACTAAGAGATGGCGCTAAGAAGTACATATTACCTATCATTATAAAAATGACTATTTTTTTACTTGCAATATACTTAATCTGTTAGCAATTATCAATAGAAATGCATAATGAAATTTTGTGGTCTTCAAACAAAAATCTTTGACCACAAGAGAACTTGTAATGACAGAGTAAATTAAAACCAATGAAAGTCAACCACAGATGGCGACACTTCAAGAACACCAATAAGGTTTTCTTCTCTGATTAGACAAAAGTTCTAAAACATCTTTTTAGTTTCTATATAATAATTGCTGTGGTTCTACTATTTTTGAAATGAATATTTTAATACTATGCACCTGTCTCAGTCTTTTGTGAATAATAATTTTATCTATAAATTAGTTTATAATGTTCGAATGTGTTGCTAGTTCTAATTAAACAACGTTTTCTCTTTCCCAATGAACCAGTTTTCAACTTTGCAATGCTGTTGTTACAAATTCTGCTGCCTGTCTTACTAAATGTCTTATTGTTGGCCAGCAGAATAACTTTCACCATTTTTTTCGATATTCAGCACTACCTACTAGTTGTAGTTAATTACGGCTAGTGGTGGCCTAGGAAAAAATGTCGCGCGTCCTTGGCCGCACGGTAGTAACCGCTCTAATTGCATTTAGAGCCTCAAGTTGAGCGCAATAACTGCAACGAGCAACGGAAGACAATGTAGTGTAACACGCATAAAGCACAGCCTCATTATCGATTCGTTTTCGTCATCATTTCTGTGTGGAATGCGGTTTTTGGTGTATGAACACTAGTTGGTTTTCCCGGCTTTAACTTGAAATTCTTGCGTTCCACATTGGACAACTAAAGTCAAGGAAAACAAGAGTGTCATTTTTGTGCTTGAAGAGGAAGTGCTTGAAGGTTGTTTCAAAGTCAAGGAGACACCGCAAATGAGTCTGGAAACTTGAAAAGTAGGGAAATACTAAGAAAAAAATTAAATAACTTTTAAAATGTAACAAACAAAGTTTGCTACTTAAAAACTCCCATCTAAGTCATTTTGTTTTATTGGGGTAGAAATTATTTGATTTTGATCTTGATAATAAAAAAAAATTAAAAATAAAGAACAAAATAATGTCCGTCTAAATCAATATTTTTGAACAACGATATTGATTATTGATTGATTTAGAATTATTACACTGTGTAATAGCAAATTTCAGATTGAAATGGCATTAACTGTATTCGATCAATCACGATTTTCTAAAAAAATTGGTTTTTAAAAATTTTCGAATCATCAATCGTTTTTTTTTTTTAATTTCAATTTTAGTGTTTAACCGAATTTTGCTTGCAATTTGATATATTGTTCTATAACTTCCATAATTATTATTAGATCATTTAGTTGTCTTTTTAGTAATTTTTGCGAATGATTCGACTCTCTCGGGTTTTTGAAAAACCCGTTTTCTTAGAAAATCGTAGTTGATTGAATGCAGTTAATGCCATCTCAATCGGAAATTTGCTGTTCTACAGTGTTATTTGATTAACGCAAATAGCTCTAGAAATTCAGAAATATTAAGAATTAACTCGTAAAATGACATAAACGGATATTAACAATTGTGTCATTAAAACACAACTGTAAATCTGATACTGATTTTCTAAAACACAATTACTAATAAGTCATTTTAGTGCTGTATTCGATGGAATTTTTAATAAACAATTCTTAATAGATCTGAAAAGTCAAACAATAAGAAAACATTTTGACGAAGAAGAAAAAAGATGACAGAAGAAGAGTATTAAACTGTAATAATTTTTTCTATAATTTTTTTCAATTCTCAGTACTCAGTACTTTTAATCTCTAGAAGCATTCATTTCATCATTCCTATGAGGTATTCTTCCAGAAAATATTAGTAAATAACTAATGCGTCACACGTTTCTTCTAACCTGTTTAACTCTTTATTAAACTTGCATCTTTTGCAAGAGCCCAAAGTTGAATGAATCATTGTTCTTTTGACTGCTTTCTGTAATCCATAAAGAATGCATGACCATTCAACCTTCATAATTGATATGCACTGCAAGACTATTCCCGAAACATTCAAGATTCAAAACATTTGCCTTTTGTTTTCATTTTGTTTGCTTTTGTCGACTTTTTATTGGCTTCTGCTTATTTCTGACTT
>JAODIE010013482.1:102545-122917 GCA_027575565.1 Diploeciton nevermanni
CATAGGCAACACACAAAACAATTAAAAGTTGTGACAAAAAATATTATTATGTTGATAAAACCTAACTATTACACTTATTTTCCTCAGTATTGAAAAACAATGTATATTACTTAAGTCAATTTTCAGTATACTGAAGAAGACGAAGAAGTAACTATTATAGGTAAAAATTAAATCAATTAAAGTTGGTACAATATTTCTAAAAATTTCTCATTTCAACACTTGTAAACTTCGAAAATTACTAAATACAAAATTTACAAAATAATTGCAAATATAATTTAATTGAATTTATTTGCTCAGTACTTCTATTACCTCCTCCAGCTAAAATTATAAATAACTGATTGATTACCCTCTATTACACGCATTAGGCGCGTGTTATGATTAGTTGTTCCTGTGATTATACAATTATTTGCAAAATGAAGGTGTGGATGGAATGTGCATGGTATGTCTACTTTATTATTGATATAATTGATATTTATCTTTTGTGCTTAATTTCGACCGATTTCTATACGTGTTGCTAAAACAACTAATGCTTTTATTACACATTAACTCTCTAATTTTGATGGTGTTCCGCCACTAATTGCCCTAGTTAATTTATACAGGTGTGAGTGCAACACTTTTATAACTAAGTTGATTAATTACGATTTTAGATTTCGGAACACTACAAAGTAAAAATGGTGGTTAATAAATTAATAGAAAATTAAAATTTCTAATGCGTCGTGAATTCTTGTTAGGAGTTTAATAATAACGAATTTACTATTGAATTTGGTAATTTTATTTTATGCGCAAATAATGTAAGTATTTTTTTATTTATGCAGGTATGCGAACAATTTGTTTTTAGCGATTCTGCAGAACTTTGATGCAAATTTCAAAGAATTGCAAGGAATATCTTGCTGTTATTGTTGTATTGAAATAAATTGTTATACAGTACTGTATATTTGCACAGTAAACAATAGTTCATATTGACAATGGCACAAAGGCAAATTAATCTGTAAATTAGAAATTTATTAAATTAGGATCAAGTTAGTGTGAGACTTACTTCTTATTTTATAATCAAAGGTATTTGGTTTGTTGTCTTCTTCGGCGTGAATTCATAATTTATGTAATAAGTGACATAGGAAATTTATACTAATACAATGATTAATCACTCCGACTGCGGCAACTAGCGCAAATGCTGCAATTCCTAATGTGTCCACATTGCTCTTCCAAGCAAGCCAGATGGACAGACGAGGATAATAATTCTCTAGCTAGTGCAGGGTTTTTTACTGAAAGCAATATAAATACAACAGCGCAATGAGATTATGACGACGCATTTGAAGTGTTGAAACTTGCAGAAGAAGAATACGGAATAAAGAATCTAGGAGCTTAGAGTGCTTAGAACATGACTGAGATGTTTTGTGGTAGTTACATGAGGCGAGGGAGTGGAAGTTGCAAGCCAATTAGGAGATGAATCACCGGAACTAGTTAACGATCAGTCAATTTATTTCATACTGGAGATTGAAATTTACACTGAAGGAAACAACAAACCAAAAACATTTTATTTATAATTATGAAATAGTTCAAGTGCATTCCTGTATATTTGGTTGCCTACTTCACTGACAATCAATGTAACAGCAACCTCCAAAAATGCAGTATAATAGATGCAACATAAAATTTTAAAAATATGAAAATTTACTTTGTTGTATTGTTGTCGTATTGAACATATCTACTGTTGAAGTATTATTAATACTGTCTATACTAAGACTAACGACAATAGCAAACAAATAGTCTGCAAATTGTTAATTAATACTTGATGAATATTCCCAAGCATCTTCAATGTGTTACGGGAGTTTATGATCTTAAAATTCAATATTTAATACTCTGAATAAGAACTGCTTTTATTTTGTTTTTTTTTTGTGGCTACATCAAATGAGCAAGGTGCATAAATTAGTGTGGAATAAAGTTAGCTCTAAAGTAAATCATCAGGATCAGTAAATTTTCTGCATTCGTTGTCACTTTGCCACCGTGCGTAGATTAATTTCGAAAGACTAGCACTTTTATCCTTAAAAGGCACTCTTGCCACGCTCGATATTTGCGTCGACATTTTTGCTGTGTCGATTGCAGGTACCTGGAAAAGTCAGTTGCGCTAGCTCACCATTTGCTATTCAAAGACGTGTAATCGCGATCCGTGCGAAAAACCGCGCATATATTAGCATTACTGTCTGCGTAATGTAAGCGACATGATTGCGTGAAAAATGGAGCAAAAAGTGCACAAACACGAATAGAGTGAATTTCAAAATGCGCGGAATTTCTGAATTTAACACTCTATTTCTTTTCGCTTTCGATTTAAAATGGTCGAAAATAACTAAAAGATGAATTTTTAAAGTCGATATTGTCTCTATTGTCTGTGTTGTCATTTTGATTGCAAAATATTGATTCAAAGTAGCTTAATTAATCAGGGAACGAAACAATTGCAGAATAACGTCTGTAGACTCAAAGCAGAAATTAATGTAAATAAAAGTACAACATTATATCTATTTCTTATATCTGTTGTTCAAATTTGAATATCATTTCTGGTTCACTAGATATTATTTGTTTTCTCAAGGGTTAATTGCAACGTTGCAACTCATTCCAAGCATTTTAAGAGCCAACTTTGAAGATAGATTACTCAGTAACTCTCCAACATTTTCTATTCCTTTTTATTTTATGAAATCTACGCTTCTCTAATTTTTGGATGCATATTTTAGTACTTTTATCGATTGCTTTTTTTTTATAAATTCTACAATAAATATTAAGTATTTGCAATTTTTACTTTGTATTAATTTGTTTTATCCCTAGCAAATATGATGTCATGAAACTAATGGTTACATAGTAAATTATTGATTTCGTTTCAATTCTTTAATCATTAAGCAAATTTCTTAATAATAATATTTTTTGGGTATTGTTGAGTGCGAACACAAGATGTTTAATATTTATTAGGTGTTAAATAAATTGGAAATATTGAACACAAACTTTTCAAGAAATACTTTATTATTATAAAACATGAATAAATTTACTTATAAATTGAAACATTTTCCAAGTGGTTTTTTCTTATGATTATAAAAATGACAATGCCAACTGGTTGCCTATACTAGCAGTTTTCTTGCCAGTAAAATGATTTTATTTCCAAGGTAAGATAACTTAAATTTTAAAAATAAAACCTATGAATTTTAAATAATTGTTTGTCATAAGCTTCCTAGTTCTCCTGCAAGCTATTTGAATTAGAAAAGCAACTGTAATCAGTAATGTCAGTGTTACCAACATACCTATATCAGATATGTGTGAAGTACCAACTTTCGAAAACTTTTTAGAAATAAATTACGCAATTATTATTTAGTGCAATCTATTTGGACTTTTAATAATATAAACTGTCAGTGCATTACAATGTTAATTAGAAATTCAACTAAATACATTGTATTGCTTAACTTCTAGATTTAACTTATTCATGGCCCAATTTCCCCAAACTATCCGTGCTTTCCAAAACTTGTACTCTTATAAATAAAACAAATGGCTGTTCGTAAAATCAAATTCTAATGATGAAATGCAAATTTTACTAAAATAACAGAATTATTTTACAGAAATGTCTTACTGCGCCGGTAAAAAAAAAATGAAAAACCTCAATTAGAGTATGATGCGACCATGATAAAACTGTTTCGATCTGAACCAAAACTAAACTTGAGCTTAGAACATGAAAGACACCAGGCATTAGTATTTCCACATTCAATATTAAACCAATCAATTTCATCAAATTCTTCTGAAATAATAAAATGGAGCTGAATTATTTAAGAATAAGTTAAATGATGATCCAATGTTCAGGCCACGCCATTTTGTAAGACTCTCACTCTCCTTAGAGATGGTTTACTTCAAAGTTGAATAAAATTCAGAAGCCAACAAGATTGTTCAACGCAATGAAAGGTAAATAATTTCTTTTAACTCACTCTTGTCTAGAGAACAATTTCCACCAAGTCGTTGTTATTAATTAATTGTCATGTTAAGTAAAGCCATATTTAATTACAGCTGCAATTAGAAATGTGTCTCTAGTTTGAGGTGTTCTACGCTGCAAATTCTTCAATACGATCAAAATTATACACTTACTGTGTGAAATATGATTAAATAATTTCATAATCATATGTAACATATGCAAGGCCCATACGTGTCGTGTAATAGCTCTAACTAACATCACTCCTGATGATAACTACTTGCCTGCAGTTAATTGCGACAAAATCGTGGCGTAAATAAATCATCTTCTCGGATAAATTAACGCAACGGCGAGAGACGATTGTATAAATACAAGACAGAAATAAAACGCAATACATTTCAATCAAGATGGCGGATGCAAAGCGAGTGGGAACTCTCGACGTACTGAATTACGCGAAACGTCTCCAACTAATTTCGGGCTACTGGCCAATTCCAGGCGCGACATGGCGTTACAAGTGGAAGAATGTCGCCACCTACACCCTGGACTTCTCCATACAAATCTTCCTCTGGGGAGAGCTGTACAAAACAGCGACGCATCGTGAATATAAAGAGTTGGGATCATTGGTGGCCATCATGATGAATTTCTTCGCGTGGATCATCAAAAGAACCACGTTTGAGTTCAAGAAGCCAATCTTTAACGAACTGATGAAGAAACTGGCTGATCCGGTGTTTCACACCTTCCCGAAATCGTGCGATGTGCATATCAGAAGAGAGAATTTTGTGGTCAAAAGCCTGGGTCGCTTCTATCAGTTTCTGGCTGTGAATATGGTACTTTTCGCCACCGTAAATCTCCTCTTCACGCACACTTTGACTGTACAGTTTTCGTGGATCGAACTGCCGGGAGCATGGTTCTATGTATTCCATACCTATCAAGTGGTGGTGTTAGCTAGTGTTTGTTACAATCATAGCGCGAATGATGTGCTTTCGATGTCATTGATATCTTTTTGTTCCACGCAATTCATAGTTTTGCAAGAGAAGTTGATGAATTGTAGGACATGGGCTGGCAGGACGATGGAAGAAATTGACAATAGGATTGTTAATGAAGAGGAAGACATGGATGAGGAATTGGATGAGGCGATTAACAATTATTTGAATGATTGTGTCAAACATCATTTGAAGATACTCGAGTAAGTGCTCCCCAAACGTATTAAACCAGTGGCGGATTTCGCAAATCAATAGATTCCAAAACAGATTTAATTCTCTTTTAGTGTGGTTGATGACGTGGAAGCAATATTTTCCTATCTTCTTCTGGCGTTATTCCTAACAAGTGTTTTGGGCCTTTGCAGTACATTATTTCAATTATTCGTAAAGAATCAATATTTAAAGTGCTCGAAACAAGCATTATAATTTCTCTTCTTTCAGTGGGAAGATAATACAATTATAATAATATACCTGCTCGTTTACACAACTGCTTTCTTACTACAATTGATCCTCTATTGTTTATTCGGCGATAAAGTACTCGTCGAAGTAATTCAGCAATTTCGTTGCCTAAACCTTTGCTAATCATGTTTTTCCTCGTAGAGTTCGGCAGTTACCAAGGCTTGTTTCTTTGCTCAATGGCCCAGATCAAATAACAAAGTCCGGAAAACTCTCACTCTGATAATGGAACGTGCAAAACGTCCATCAAGAATCACAGCTGGAAAATTTGCGCAAATCGACATGGTTGCCTACTCAATTGTAAGCATATCTTCGTACAACTTGTGTATCTAAATTGCTACGACACTTCGACATGTAATACTGACATGCGTTGTATTTTTCATCCGAATGACCAAGTACAAGATACACTAATGATGTGTGTAACTTTTATATAGAGCTCAAATGTATACTCAATAAATATCTTTATTTATTGATGGATAGTCGTTGTGACACATCGAGGTAGGCCGTGTACCTGCAACCGATGTGTCCCCGATAATCACCGTCACCATATTTCAGTAGTGTGGTGGGCGCGTGGACTGTAAGAATTCCTCCTCTTGAGAGAGGTGACGACCGTGGTTGTTAGTTGATGAAGTCGTGACAATTAGAGATGACGGGGATGTATTGAAATGATCTTGAAACAAATTCTACTCAAAGTTAGTTGTTATTTTCGAGAATCTTCAGTATTGCAATTGAGGTGTCGATAGTAGTCTTCTTTAGTCCTTTTATGATATGTCGAAGTGATCCAAGCACCTAATCCACAAAGCATAAATTTTCACTTGTTTTTTTTTTTTTAGATACTGAGGAATGCATTTTCTTACTTCACTCTGGTGAATAAATTATACGGGACATAAGGATTTAATGGCTTTTTAAACAACACTCTTAGTATATTGATATTACTCAAAATAACTCTGCTAGAACACATTCTGCTACTTGATGCACCAAAATTTGCTAGAAATGTCCCAACAGAATAATAGACATATTACAATATTGCACTGGATATACATTTTATATATTTGGATACTAGTTTCATCTTTATCGCCCAGCTTATTTGCAAAATGCTCTTGAATCAATTATCATTAAATTACAGCAATGTAGTAAGATTGCACCAATATTACAAATTAGAGCAGTGCCTTTGTAGTTAATGGCGTAAATATCCTATGAATATTGGATTTCTGAACATATTTTATGTATTATGAACTAGTTTTGTACCAATTTGTTATCAACTCTCGTCATATTAAGTCCCTATTCGAGAATACGAATAAACTAACAGTTTGACCGCTTTAGTAAACACACAAAATTTGCAACAATAGCAATAACACATCAACAACAATTTCCTTCAATAACATGTAAATAATAATTTTTTGGAGATTGTCATCTCACGAACCTACTACTAGTACTTAATCGAATAAACTGCACTTCAACACGCAAATTTCAGATAGATATGTTCAATTGTTTCCAAGTTTACCAGATATTTTCATCATACTCAATCCAGTTAACGTATACAAACCTGTACAAATTACAATTTATTCAAAACAAACATTATAGCAATAAAAACACTTGAATATCTTAAAACAACGCCGCCACTACTTCCTTAATTGACTTATCCAAACAATCAATATACTCACGTCCATTCATACCGATATATGAAGTCACCAAAGTTCCCATTGAATGATCTCGGATCACATACCCAAGTCCATATCCATCCCTAACGACTGGACCAAAACCTCCAGCCAATACAGCTGAAGAAGACAATGTACTGGTGGACAAAATATTGTGATTCATTCCTGCATAGGCCTCATCTGCAAAGATACCAGGCATGGCACCACCACGCGCTGCTGCGATTCCTTTCAAGACGTATAAATGTCTATCAAATCCTTGACCCATTGCAGCTTCCTTTGTTAATTGACCGTGGGCATTGGAACATTTCCTAATCAAAGCGGACAATTCGCTTAGTGATGGTTTAGACGCAGAATGTTGAGCTAAGATGTATTCCTTTAAAAATTGAATTTATTAGTCAATTTTCATTGAACATTTTACTTCAAGTTACCTTTGTTGCATTGGTCAAAGGACGAATTGTCTCAGTCCTCCCATGCTTGAATGCAGCTGTACTACAAGACTCGTAAGTGCTAACAAACTTGCCGTATTGTTTATAATAAGCTGATTGAAAACAGAGTTGCATGATACCATCTGGACTAACACCATATTTCTTGCCAATTTTTTTATCCAAATCTTCAGACTCAATGAAATTAACATCTAGAGAAGCACAGACCAGATTATAGTCTGCACATGCTTTGGTAATACTGTCTGTGATGTACTGATCAAGATTGAAGTTGATTTGGGCGATTGGTATGTCTTTGGCTGAAGTTCCAGGGTGAACTTGTGGATTTTCAGTCGAATCTTTAAGCATATCTTCGAAAATTCTCAAGACTGCAACTCCATCACCCCAAGAATGCTCAAAGTTGATAGCACCATAGCCATCTTTGGTGAATTGAAGTGATAAAGACTTATCAAACCACCTTTGGAAATAAATTAAAGTGAAACAGTAATAAATTAATTTAGATTATTTCAGATATATTACCTGTTTTTCCCATCTGAATGTAAGAAAGTTCTTACTAACTTGTATTTATTGTCTCCAAGGAAAACATCATCCAAACAAATACTTAACAAAGCAGTATCAATCTTTTTCAAGGCACTCTCATTTCCTAAACTAACTAGATATGCCCGTAACTTGGCCCATTCATCTCGGTTCATCGTAGTAAACACTCCCAAATTACATCCTTCCTTCATATTCTGATCAGCTTCTGCTAAAATCTTCTTAATACCTCCAAACAGTTCAGCTGGTTCCACAATATCTCCATTTTCAGTCAGAACATCGATGGTGTAAAAGTTTCCTCTACATTGTACAACAATATGCCTTGCATCCTCTCTACTAATCCTATCTTTACCAACTTCAGGTATTCTTGTACTGTTAAATAAATTATTATACTGACTCATGTCAAGTGGGTATGCATTGTGCAAGTATGCCATATACCAAGAAAACATAGCAGGAGTCATTGCACATCTTGTTCGAAAAGCATTTGTATCACTCTTTTTAGCATTTAAATGAAATACTTCCGGTTCCAGTTCTTGATCTTTCAAAGAAGCACGAAAACGTAAAGCACTGATTATCATATTAGTTGCTCGGATTGATTGCTCATTATATTCCTGGTTTGTATCCTGTTGCCACACAAGAATTGGATTGTAATTAATTGGCAAAGGAGATCTGTCACTGAGGTACATATCAAACCATCTTGCTGAAATGTAACTTGTGTGTTTATTAATTTTGTCTTCAGCAAGTAGTTCCTCTTGGAGTTGTTTTCCAAGCCCCTTTTCAAACTCCCTGACAGTGACTTCAGTTTTTGCATATGCTTCATCTGATAGTAGTGGTTTCTGGGCAGCTAGATAACGCCGACAAGTATCTTCTAATTTCGGAACTGGTAGTCTTGGTAAAGATTTTTGAAAATGGAATGTTGGTATTTTACTTTCTTGCCAATACTTATAGTTGTATTCTTTATCACCTGTTGATTTGCTGCAGATTAGTGCATAAGTTGTGCACCTTGTACCTCTCATTGTTTGACTAGTAGACAACGTTTTAATTGTAGGTAAAACTTTACTTGACCACATATTGATTGTTTCTAATTTTGCTGGTAAATTTATAGCCTATTATAGGATTTGTATGTATACTATAATAACACAAAGTAAACAGACTGGTGTGACTGGAGGTAGAATAGATTTATTTGTGTTATATAGCATTGATAATTTTAATGAAGTTATTTCAATGCAAGTTACTAAAGGCCAAAGTGTTTATTACTGGTTCCAGCTTACACTGGGAAAACTAGAACTAACTTAAGTATACGTGTCAAAATCGTCAAAATATATTTTATAACCTCCATACATTTCAAGCAGACAATAAGCAATCGATCACAAAATAAAGTAACATCTCGACTTTCAGCATAAAATGTTTGGGCAATGGATGCAATGTATTGTCATTAAGATTTAAAGAATTTTCAAACTGCAAAGAGTATTTGTCAATTTCACTTTTCCTAATTCTAATTAAAATTCAATTAAATTCGATTGCGAAGATAGGTAGAGATCACTTAAACTGACTTGAGTAGTATAAAGGCCCTGAAAATCTAGACATTTGTAAAGTATTTTCGGCTTGTTGCTTTCTTCAGTGTTGATATTGATCTGTTAATACATAATTGGTAAGGGTTCAACATTATTCTATTGTTGAATTGAATTTGTTTTCCCTTTGTATGGCGCAAGAAATTAAATCATCATCAATCTCATCCCTTTTTGTACCCAATTTTCGTCTGTAGGACGTCGTGGTGGGTAACTTGTGAGCGTACTGCAACCTATTACAATCTGCTCAGTAGCTGCACCGTTTGTCTGCTCAGCAGGATGCAGACTCTCAGCTTGGTTTTAAACTCCAACGTTGTCATGAACGGAGTGGTTAGCAGGGATTGAACCTGCGACTCACTGACTCGTAAGCCGTATGCTGCTAAGTGTGCTACCGAGGCGGTCAAAAATCCAATCAAAATATCCTAAAATTACGAAAATATATACAAAAAATGTCAGTGGGTTTTGCGAAAGTCGAGAAGAGGTTGTAGACGGAACAAATCTAAATCTGGAGAAAAATATTTTCAAATTTAAGCTCAGTCTGATTTGAGCTTTGAACATTTTAGTAAATATTGTCTTGTAATAATTATCATTGTTGAAGTTCAAAATACGTTTACCCGCGCCCTCTGTCTTGACGTTAGTTAGAAACACTTAGGTTTCTTGGAAAGGTGAACACGAGTTACTTCTTCTTCTGTACACGTGGCTAATGTAATTAGACTTCTAGTGTTCAGTTTTATTGAAACCTCAGAATTCCACAATATACCCTCATCAATCTCAATCCTTTCGTACCCAATATTGCAACCAAATCGGTTGCAAATTGATACCGCACTTAATCTCCCCTACCGCAGCCCATGTACCACCACGCTCAACAGCGTAATAATAATTAGAAATTTTCTACTCATGTTGTTACCGATTGCAGTCGCTCATTACAATCGGTCTAGGAGGCCTGGTGTCACCGGCGGTAGTCTTAAGCATCTGAATTAGTCTAGAGCGCCTGGACGTTACCGTTTGTGCTTTATTTCTTAAAAGCGGTCTAGTGTGCCGCGCATGGGTAACGTCCAGGCTCGGAGAATTATATAAATGTGTTGTTTTTAGTCTCAGTTCAGTCGAGTCTTAGTCGTCAAGAGTCTCATTCGAGTCTCAGTCAGTTCCGAAATTGTCTCCCAGTTTTCTAAGTTCTCAATATAAATTTCCTCATAAAAAAGTCCCTTGATTGAGGCGGTCTTTTATAGGGCGAGGGGTTTCGGATAATTCAGTCGAGTCTCCCGCGCGACACATGTATTTATTTTATTTATTTCGCATTAGAACAACGCCGAGTGAGTTTATGACACAAATAGTAGTGAGCTCTGTTCCACATCTTTTGCGGTCCATAGATTGATTTGACAAGAAATTACATATTTCCAATGTCGGACAAACAAGAAGAGAGTGTAATATGTGCTCTAGCCTGCAAGGTATATTTGAGAGAGTTTTATCATTCTGTAGAAAATCGCAAACAATAAATTATTGACATTTTGCAAATGCACAATCGTCAATGATACGGTACTTAGTGTTTTCGTTTATTATTGTACCTCAATCTTCATTACTCTTTGCATTTGTAGGGAGGAACAAACATTTTCAAACGCTCATTGTAAGCCAGCCAACTACAACTTACATAAAGACACGTTTGGGCAGTTGTTTATGAAATGCAAGGATTTGAATGCAATCTACCACTGAAGTACACTTAGCCCTACATTTGCTGAATAATGCTGAATGAATCAAGTTGAAAGATTTATTGACCTGGACCACTAAACTGAAACTGAATCATAACGCGGCACTCTAATCAATTTCAACGAGTTAGTTTAATGGCGCAAATTGTATGGTTGCACCGGTTATAAGCAATGACCAATCAATGCGGCGACGCTTAGGGCTCTCCAACTACCGTGTCCTATCTGGAATCGTGATCTGGATGAACCGCAGAGAGAGAGGGTTAGACGATTAACATTAGTATCATAAACGTGGTACTTTATTTCTTCAATAATCGTCTTTTACGCGTCGCATAGAAAGATGTGAGTTCTAGATATCTAAATGATAAATGATAAAGATCTCAACTTAATAGCCGAAATAATACTTTTTGGGGCTTATTTTATATTCTTGTAGACTCTTGCTGGTAACAGAACGAGCAGCTGATTCCTTGCTGATTCTTAGGTGCCTAAAATGTTACACGTCTATACAATCAGGTAGGTTGCTTATCCTACATTACGACATTTCTTGTTGCTGCCATCTTTCTGTAGTATACATTTAATCAAATTCAATTCAAGAATGGTAATTGCCTTTCTTCAAAATCCAACTCTTCATTAGTTGGAGTATCCTCATCAGTATTAATTTCTCCGAATAGTACCTCATCCATATTGAAAGCCTTGTCAATTTCTTCATTGACATTCTCTTCAGTAGCCCCATCCACACTATCGCCATCATCAATTATCTCTGGATCATCCACATTTGCAAATTTTACCAAATTATCCACACTATTGTCTTCCGTCTGTTCCATTTCATCAATGTCTTGCTCAATTTTATGATGAACAAGTATTTCATGCGCAATTCCATTGCCAATAGGCATAATGCCATTCTCTTCCAGTTCTGAAAGTGGCGCATCCGAAAAGCTATGCATCCGGGTATGAATACTATACTGCAATGACCCAACTTTTTCACGAGGAGTTGGTGTATCATACGACCTAGGGTTGCTCTCAATGCTCGTCGTACTAAGACGACGAATTCTCGTCTTGAGAAAGTTCATACAGCCACCCAACCACTCTGAAATTAGAAAGAAACCACCAAGTAGGAAGCCGGCTCCTAGTAGTAGGAACATGCCTTGGGTGTCATCTAGGGATAAAGCACGGTCTTCAATTGCAAGCCTGATGGAACCACCAGTTTTAGCCTAGAAACAAGATTAATCTTTATTGGAAAGACATACAGTTGACGTTAAATACCTGGAGGAGTTTTCCAGTTGCACTGCGCATTATTTCAAATTCCATGTCGTGTTTTAACTTGGCGACAAACCCACTTTGCACCATATTCAACAGGCCTCGGCTGATGATGTTCTTGTAGATTGAATTCTTTGGATACAAGAAAGCAACCCCATAGGGAGCAAAACAATTGTTGCTAATGTGTAAAACATTTCTCTTGTTCCTAGAAAAAATACAACTTTATGACCTCATTCTCTAGTCAATGTAAACCTGAGATTACTGCGTCGTGAAATTGGTCCGTACAATAAAATCCAGCTCATCTCGAGATCCTAGAAAAGCATAGGACCAGAAAAACGCTTTGGTCACGTTTCGCAAGCCAGCTTGTACGCTGGGAAGGTATTCAATTGATTTAAATAATTCATCTGTATTTGCGTCAGTTGAATTGGAAAACCAATATTCCCAGCCACCTCGATCTACAATCCGAAAAACATTTACATATTAACCAACTTTACTAGTATTTGCCTTTTTACCGAGTGTTCCGATTTGATATCTTTCTTTAACAAGTTGGTCTGTCGTGTCTACAGTTTGGGGAACAATCGGTAAAGTAACGAAAGCAATTATAGACCCAGTATAGCAAGCAGTTGTAATGATTGTAAACATCCAATAGAAGCCAACGAGAAGTCTTGTAGTGATCTTTTCGGAATTACCCCAAGAAGCTGTTCCGGAAAAGGTAAAACAATTTGTAAACGTTCCAAACACATACCAAAACATGTTTTCAATTTCTTCCGGGTTCTTCAAAAGCGGTGCTAGCGTTTGTTTATCTGATAGAACCAATGGGAAGATTGCAAAGAGGTAGATCAATGTGATACATAACCAGACTGTCCAATGGAATGGTCCAAAAATCGCTCGGTATCTATAGCACAACGAGAAATCAATTTGCAGCAATTTGCAAGCAATCTGCGCTGCTCGGCGGCATTTCTCTCTCTCGCACGCTTGAACGATTGCAATCGCGGCGTCGAGTGAGAGAGAGTAAGAAACCGCCTCGTGAGCACCTAACTCGCCTCGCACGTATTACGGACTGAAAATGATAGATTACCTGGGTAAGGCTGTTGACGATAGTGTAATGAACGCAGCACAATCTTGTGAATGTGCATGCGATACATCAATGCCATCGAATCTTTCCTGAGTAACATAAACGCCTCCAATTCCAATCTGGGCGCGTTTCAAGAAGACATCTTGAGTTACAGCATTCCCTGAACCGTAATGCTCGTAATTCTTGGCTTCCCGAATATCAGTGGTAAAGTTGTACTGCTGTGAAAGAAGCTGCAACATTCTAATCTCAACTCCATCCCATTCAATCACATCTCCATTGTGTGAAAACCTCTTGATAACGAAAGGCGGCTGATGGGCTACACCAATTATAAATCTATGTCCGGAAAATCCCTCGTTCATTTTCTCCGGAAACAGATTTAGCTTCTTAGTGAATTCATTTCCTCTCCAAGAACAAAGCACCACTGGTTCGCTGCTCCCAATACCATCCACATACATTCTATGCGTGTAGAGAATATACGACGATTCGGACCCGGAATAAATAATCTTCTCGGATTTCTGTATCACTAGCAGGTTGACAAACACACGTGCTACTTCGCTAGCGAGAAATTCATACACTCTCCATTGTGATGATCTTGACACGATGATGACTTTGTTCTCACTCTGCTCGCCAATCACATCTTTTGCTTTCATGACATCCGCCATAAAAAGAATGTAGGAGATGCAGGTATTCCCAGTGGATTTCAACATCTTGGGGTACTTAATCTTGTAACTGCTGGTAATTTGCCCATGGACCATCGGGATTGTATACTTTCGAAAGAGTTGCTCCAGTAAAAGTCCATCGCCTTGTTCAACAACTGAATCGTACAAGATGATGGTAGAACAACCCGATAAAGACTCTTGAGAGACAATGTTGATTACATTGGCCAAGGACGGGGTTTGGTCGAAGATGTGGCGAGCTTGAAAAAAGGCGTCCATCCATTTCTCCGCTTGAGGTTTCTCGTGCGATTTTTGCAGAGCGCGTTTGTGCGAAGTGTGAATGTTAGAACAAGAGACTGTTTTATTTGTCGGGATGACTATTAGAAATATCAAGAGGATCTTTATTGGAAGCCAAAGAACATGTGCAGCGATCATGTCGGAAATGAGGGGAATAAGAAAATGGGACGATGTTTTATAGGCTGTAAAGCTTAAAGATTTATAGAGAACAGGTGGCATACTGTATCAAATATTCCATTAAATAAAATGTCATCATTGAATATGAATTGAAAGTAGAGCGTACAAAAAATCGTCAGATTTTATTCAACATCGTAATTTAATAATACAATTTTCTGCACGCCAATGATGCCACCCCAATGTTAATCAATCTAAAATTGATTATTGGCTTATTACTTCACATCCAGATTGAATTACAATTAAATATATCAATACAGAGGCAAATAAATTAGCCGTCGTTAATTTGCTATGTGTCGAAAATCTTTTATATGGCTCCTGTGCGCGGCCAAGACTCCCGCAAAGAAATCGCTTAGATCATTTATTGCTTACTTATCATTTACTTACGTATCCTACGTATGTATTATGTACAGTTACAAACTATCCGTAAGTGATGTTACTGAGGTATGTGTGCAACGTCCAGATGGAGCGGACAAGACACCTGAGTAACATCTTGGCAACTTGGTATAAATATAAGAGAGTATGTTATCGCCGTGAAGCAGAAACGAATCGCTAATGGCTGAGCGAATGGTCTAATCATCTAGTTACTGAGCTAACTAATAATTTAAATCCGGCGGTGGTCTAATCCTCGATGTCGTTGTCGATTCGGCTGCTGCGGATGCCGGTGTTGCCGGTCCACGGATAGATGTCCGGGCAGGGTTGGCAGGTGCGCATATAACGCACGCCGGATTTGTGCCAAAGATTGCATACTTTAGGATTGTTGCAACGCTTTGGTCGGTCCTGCAATAGATACCAACAAATTAATGCGTTGCTTGCAAAGGTAAGGTTAGGGTAAGAAAATTGGAGATACTCACAGCGTAATTGCACTGGAATGGTTGGAAGTTATTAATACGAGACATTGGCGTTGGATCACGGACCCATTGGATAGCTTGCCAGTTTGTGACCAAGAAGACATCTTTCATCTGATTGATGGTGTCCAAGAATTGAATGAAACCTGCTTTATGGTGTGGTTGTGTGAACCAAGCTGCGTGGTAGAACAGACCAAACGGAGCCCTACAAAGGCCAAAATCAATGTACTACTTCCACTTCATGTAATTTAGATGCGTTTACCTATTGGTTGTATAATGCCTGTCAAAGTTCTTCATCAACATCTTGAAAACACCTTCGGATTCACTTGGGTTACTGCAAGCATCACCCATCGAACATCTGCCTCCATTCAAATCCTGCCACATGACCATAGGTACTTCCCACACTCCAGGATAAGACCTGGTTGGGCATGGAGGAATCATACAATCGTGGAACAGCTTGTAATCCAAAGTATACGGCCAGCTGGGTGGTTTATTCTCGTAGATGGGCATGGAAGAGTCGTAGGTAAAGTTGGAGTCGTACAACATCTTGAACATTTTGTTTCCTCCCACGGATAAGAATGGCGCTCTCATCCCACGGACATCCTCGAGTTTCACTCCGCCATAAGCGGAGAGGATCTCACGTTGACCGGCAACTTCTCTAGTCCATTTCTTCTGCGAGAATTGCTCACCGAAAGAGTGTCTAAGGGTTTTACAGATGTGAGTACTTTCCTTTTAAGGTCTTTGCATGCAAAAGCTGTGCTAATTAATAGAAACCACTAGAATCTATTGAAGCAAATTGGTGCGGAGGTTAAGCATGTCTACTGCAGGTAGAAACAGGTACAACACTAAAGTATGGTTAGTTTTGGGGTGGAAGTTTCGGGTGCATTTTGCTGTTGTGCTGTATAAGTGCAGACAAATTCTACATTGTTGTTCTCCACTCCAATTGAAACGTGGATGATGACTTACGACACAGTATGCGACGCCAGCTCATGGCCATCGGAGTAGAGGTTCTGGACCTGGCTGTAATCGGTCCATTCGTGCGACACATAGAAAGTGGCCGCAATGGGACATCCATTGGGATTGACACGGCCCTTGTCAAACAGATCGGAATAGAGACCTTTGTTGAGGTCGTTAACCGAATCGTCGAAAGTCAACAGGACGATTTGGGGCACCTGCTCGACGGGAATGTCGCCTGGGCGTGAGGAATTAGTGGACGCACGCGCAAGGAAGGAGAGATAAGAAAACATGTGGTTAGCGAATCAAGCCATCAAGAAACACTGGATATTAATACGAAGCAAGAAAACGTTGCTGTTAGCTTAGATCATAACCGAATGGTCCATCATCAGGGTCATTGGAGAGACGGAGTTGGAACCACTTACGACACAGTATGTGAAGCCAGCTCATGGCCATCGGCGTACAGGTTCTGCACCTGGCTGTAATCAGTCCATTCGTGGGACACGTAGAATGTTGCTGAAATAGGACACCCATTGGGGTTGACCCTGCCATTCTCAAACAGTTCTTTGTAATATAATTGATTGAGATCGTTGACTGCATCATCGAATGTCATCAGAACTATTTGTGGTATGTCCTCAACTGGCAGATCTCCTAATATTCAGCAGTGGACCAGTTTTAACACATCCGCTCACATGGTACCAGGCAGCTAATTTATTCAACAAATTGACTTACCAGGAATCTCTTTGCCACCACAGCTGCAGTCTGGAAGCAGGCAGACATCTTTCCTACACTTGGCTGCAGTTTTATCCGGCTGAGGTTGTGGGTAAATGGTGTCTGGCCTTCTGGGTGGAAAGCGGTAGATGTCAATGAATTCCTGAGCCTTGGAGACGATTGATGTTGACGGTTTCAGTGTAGGGCGAGAGCGTCTAAATCACCAACAAGATCATATACGTTTGCTTCTTATTCTTGTCAATGGAATGAATGGCATTTAGTGGATAGTGAAACCACTTACGGTGGTGGTGTGCCGCGATTGACTGCTTCCGCTTGGTTGACAGCATTGGCCGTGTTGGCAGTATTGGCGGTATAGTGCGCAGAACCACGAGTTCTACCAGATTGCAACTGCGTCTGTGTTCTGCAAATACACAGTGTCACGTCGTGTGGTTACTCAAAGTAAGTAAGTAAGTAAGTAAGTGCAAATGCACTTGGGGCGTGACTTGATCTGATTATGTGCGTGGTTGCTAATTCGTTCCGGTGCCGATTAGGTGTACCTCTCACCATTATCAAACAAAATCGCACACCCTTGCAAACTACCATGCAGCTTTATACAATTGAATACCAAAAGATGTACAGTGTTAGGTGTACCATCAACTGATTGTGGTGATTGAAGGAAGCGGGAAGGATTCAGTCAACATCCAGTCTCAGAGGACAAAATCGCAAGTCAGTCGAGGTTGATTTGGTTGGACAAGTTAATATCGAAGATATTTGGTGCAACACAACAGAGTCATCAACAATCAACAGACCATTAGGTGCATCTTATACATGCAAATATAGGTTATAATATGTAACAATACTCGACTGCTAGGCCTATACAAGTGAGAGTTGGTACCTCTGCTTCGATTCGCTGCATTTAGCCTCGCTACATTTGGGACGGCCGCGAGCTGCGCCCAGTCCGATCATCGACTTGATCGCGGCATTCACCCGGGAGACTCGTGAAGGGGACACTGGGACAGCAGGAAGAGGCGTACGAGTAAAATCAGGAAGAGGTACTGTCGTAGTTGCATTTGAGAAGTCAGTAGGTACCACTCTAGGAATAGTAGTCGAAGTGGTGGTTGTAGAAGTGGTACTAGTGGTGGAAGTAGAAGAAGAAGGTCTAGGCTTATATGAAGGTAGTTCATCTGGAATTGGTTTCTCCAAGGGTTCATCATCATCGTCAACACCAGAAAGAATCTGTTGAAATCTAGGTGCTTCAATCGTGTTTCTAAATTTAGTGGATTGAGCTTGCTGTTGGGAGTAGAAAGGCTCAACATAATGTCTAAACTGTTCCCTGCTCCTTACAACAGGAGGTGTGGGAGTTGTTGGTTTTGATGTGGTTCTAGCAGTGGTAGTTGTAGTACTACTAATTTGTAAAGGATCAGATTGTCTATAAGTAGTCACGGGGAGAAATTTAGCTTTCCCTCTCCACGAAAGATTCCTCTCGCGTTCGGAAGAAAGATCCTCAGTGGACTTATCAACCGGATACAACTCAGTGCTGCTCGCAAACACATTGTTAATCGCAATCGGGTTAATATACTTCCGAATGGTTTTAATGCCATTGGACTTGATGACATACTCTTGACTCATGTCAGCATCAGAGGTATTAAGCAGTGACTTGAGGAAAAACTTTGGGGGAGCATACGTGGTCGGAGCAGTGAGCATTGCTGGAGATGGCTCAGTATTTCGAATATAATACAGTTTACGCTTGAGATACTCAGCGGGACGAGGTGAGAAATTATCCACATTTGAGAATAATGTTGACTTGAACGCCTTGGTCAGGTAGTAGGTAACAAGAGGTTTGTCTGTGGTAGTAGAGGACGTAAAGGGAGCTGGTTTATTTACAACTGCCGACCTAACAGGAGCTGCAAAACTAGCGTCTGTGAACGTATCCGATAATTTTGCATATTTCGGTCTGTAAGTCACCGGGATAGCAGACCTATTGTTGTCAAGTCTACGGGTATCACTCCCTGGGACACTGGTCAAATTGGTCAAGATGGTTGCGTTGGCAACGACAGTGGTTGTGTTGGTAATGGTAGAGGTGGAGGTTGAAAAGGAACTTGATGGAAGAGTGTGTCCCAAGTTATCCGGTAATGTATTAGCTTGTAATAATGACTGTGCTCGTGTGTGATTCGCATCGGATCTGTTAACAACAAACGGACACCTTCATATGCTAAACTCTTGTACGAGTATTTACACATCAGTTACACACATACGCAAGCAACACCTTCATCCGCACACTGAAATTAATCAGACTCAGGACCTAGAATGGACATGGATTGTGCAGTTTATCATGACGATAAGATACTACAATTGTTTTAGGTGGTTCAAAACTGGTTTGTGATAGTCAATCTTTTTTCTTTTTCGTGGAGATTTTGTTTTTGGCCAATTTTGTAGTACCTTGCCAATGGGGTCGTGCTCAAATAAATGGAAGTAACAGGTCTTGGACTGGTGGCGGTGGTTGAAGTAATGCTTCTGATGGGAACTTCTTCATTTTGGTTTTGGGCCCTAGCAAACAGCAACTCAGCATTTCACTCGTATTCATATTTACACTTCGTACCAAGAAAGACCCACATAATCTCGGACATACCTGACTTGTTGTCGTGTTGGCTGCCTATAACTTTGCTCATCAATCTGGCTGTTAAACCTGTTATCTTGATTGTAATCACCGACATTGCTTTGTTGGTAGATATCTTGTTGATAATAGGAACTTCCTCGCTTAGGTTCATCGGTAGTAGAAGTCTGGACCGTTTGCACCACTGGAGTAGGAGTGCCTCTGTAGGTATTTCCATTATACTGTTGATGGCTATAATCCACATCTCGATACAACTCAACGTCATCCTCATACAGATTGTAGTAGGGGTCGAATTGTGGATCATTGTAGCGGGAACTGTTGTAGAGAGCCCTGGTAGCTGCAGTCACAGCTGATGAGGACTGAGATGGACCAGCACTAGTTACTTCAACTCTAGGAATCACAAAAACACGCAATCAATTTGTGAGCGGCACCACATAATGACATGTCAATTGCTTGACTTATCACAGCGAGTAACCGTGGAGCTAATAAATTGTTTTATAAAAAATCTTAAAATTC
>JAODIE010013482.1:123017-137482 GCA_027575565.1 Diploeciton nevermanni
GTAAGTAAGTAAGTAAAAGTAAGTCTGAGTATGTCAATTATATTGTCTGTTTATTTTGTATTCGTTGTCTACTTTGTTACCTGTTGGCAGTTTTGTCATCTAACCGCGCGTCATGGTCATTAACTTTTGTCGTCTGTCTATGTCTCGACTTGAGACGGTGTCGCACCACAGTGGGTCGCGTCGTGGTCTTTCGCTGCCTCTGACGGACCGTGTTCTTGGGCACAATGCTTGCAGCTGTCGTGGGCACGATCTCCGAGAAAACCCCCGGCGTCTTGCCAGGAAGAGGTGATTTTGTAATGTAGTGCTTTAGTTTAGAACTGGGAGTTTTACTTGCGACAGAACTAGAAGATTTAGTTGAAGGGCTCAGACTAGGTTTCAATGTGGTCAAATTGGGCACGGTGGTCATTTGTTCGTGGGAGTTGTAATTTGGTAGAGTTGATAGTCTAATAAGAATCGGCGAGACTTGAGTAGTTGTCTTTGTATTCTGCAGCTTTTCACTATATCTTGAAGAGTATTTCATCTCCCATTTCATTTTATCATGGGATGAATTCACAGGAATGCTTTCAGGGTAATCATATTCTTCATAGTAGTATTCTTCATCGTCAGCTAGGCCTGATGCGGTTTGAGTAGTTTGAATTAATGGTTTAATTTTTGATGGCGTTTTATGACTAATATAAATTGACTTGGCGTCATAATCATCCTCATCTTCATAATCATAGTAGTAATACTCATCATTCAGGATACTAGACCTTAAGGGACGCAAGGTGGTAGAATGCGTTACAAGAGTCTGATTAATTTTAGCCTTTTGATTTGCTCGTATTCTCTCTAGAACCTCCTCAATATTCAACTCTGGTTTTATTTGGGTTGAATTGGTATCCATATTTTGCTTTTGTTCATTAAAGTCTAACTCATCTCTATTTTGCTCTGGTTTATGATTAACACCCTGATAGTGCTGGGTAATAGCTTCAGTTTCCTTCATTTTACTATTATAAACATCCAACGTTCCAAAATGATCAAAATTGCTATTCTCCTTGGGAAACCCAAAACTAATGGCTTTATTCTCAGAGGCAACCAATCCAGGCAAAGTAATATACTGTGGATACTTTAACGTAGTACTCGCTACTTCTTTACTTACATATTGTAGATTGAAGAAAGCAAAGTTCTCATTCTTTGGCTTCTGTTTGGGTTTCCCAATTTGGCCAAATCCTCTTTGGTTTTGTGGTCTTTGTTGATAACTAGGTATGAACGGTTGGAATTCATCTTTTTTGTCAGGCTGATAGTTAGAACTATCAGCGAGAAACTTATGGATAGAGGACTGTGATAATTGTGGAGGGTGTGGACTATGATGAGGACCTTGAGGTTGTATTATGAGTGCATGTGGATGTGGAGAAGGACGTGCTATCGCAAAGGCCATTTTGCCATACCAAGGTGTCCCGTCTGATGGTCGACTGTAAGTTATCGAATTGTCATTATAGTCACTAAAATCAGTAATCACCTAAGTCGATTACCTTCGCGGTACAGATGGGGCCTGTCTTTTGCGTCTACGTCGTCGACGTAAGTCATTCGTCAAGTCAGGACTATTTCATTACAAGTTTTCCGTAAGTAAAGAAGTAAAGATATTCTGTAAATGGATCTTGGGGACCTACCTATATTGCTGGATGGGTTGGGCAGATTGCTGACCAGTTCCAAATGAGATGATGCCGATCTTTTCAGCTCTCCCGCTGTATGTCTATCAGAACACAACATATTGTTTATTTTAGTCCAAATTGAGGTGAGTTAAATTGTGGTTAAACCTACTGGAATGGCATTTGAATTCCTCAAACCATCTCTATCACGTTGGACCTGCCCAATTGTAGATGGTTGACCACGATAGACTCTCTGCTGACGATCACTTTCGATCTCCTCGGCTGGTGGCAAAGTCTCCTCGGCATCTTCATACAACTGTTGTTGCTGCAAACACAATCACCATCAATTTCCAGCGCCCACGCCTCAATCGCAATCTACCTTGATGATTTCCTGCTGCTGTTGATGTTGTTGATGCAACTGTCTCGGCTGTCCTCTCGACGTGACAATGGCGGCTGGTTGTGGAGGTGGTGGCGGCGGAGTATACCTCTGTCGATGTTGCTGAGTACTAGCAGATGGCGCCGTAGCAGCCACAGTCGACACCTCCCCAGTTGCATCGCAGCCTACATTTCTGGGCCAATCGCAGGTTTGCAACTCATGGCTGTACATCAGTCCTCCAGTGCAGGATTCCAACAAAGCACCACCAAACACGCACACATAATACTGGGTGCAATCGGTAGGGTGAGGGTAGTAGCCAAACTCCTCGGGGCAGTCGAAATTGACGCCGGTTTTTACCTCAGCCGTCACCGCATGAGTGCGAGGCAGTTTTCGTTGTGCAGCGCAGACACCTGGCATAAACAAATGCGGTCTTTAGTAAATTGTGTGTGATTTTTTCTGATCGAATGATGCGGTTATGTATGTTGCGTGATGCATTGTGCGAATTGTGCATTGCGAATGCATGGAATTAATATCGTTCGTGATAAAGGTTAGTGGGTCAGCAGCGTGCACAATACAATCACAATGCGATCGCGTACACAATGTTGCAAATGAGAGAGGCGTGTGTAATCGAGCGTGGAGTTGCAAAAATGCTGCTTGCTCAAAATATATATCATAACCCAGCGCAATTAGTTATTCATAGAAAATGAAAATGTTTTCGGAGTTGACCAAGTTCTTCCCGCAAGCTGCTTTGTTTGTCGGCATTGTGGTCTAATTTGCTGGCTTCGTCTTCTATTGAATCGCATCCTGCGCTAATTACTCACGACGTTAGCTGCATTGGCAAATGTTTTCATCGCATTTCGCTCTCAAGGTTTGTGCCATTGCGGTGCAACAATGTAATAATAGATTTTATGCGCTCAGCGCATTTAAATGCTGCATTCAAGTGTTCAATGTAAATGTATTTCTAAAACGCCTTCACTCGGCATTCTGATTGGAATCGTATTAAAATAGTAATAATGTTGATATAAGATTACTCATTAATGCACGCAAATGTGCTCGATCATACAAACGATTTCAAAGTTACACCCTAATTTGTACATGAGTGCACGTTTCGTGCGTTCCGATTGTGTCCACAAAATGGCGGACGCAAAGAATGAGCTTTGTCACATTGCGTAAGCGTCGTTTATAGAGAAATTAAGCAAACATTCGATCCATTTGTCAATCAACCGCATGGTAATCATTGGATTTATCGATACCAACTCTATCAAGAGACATTGTGTCGTTGTTGGAGCAGAGAAAGTCACCACGCAGTCTCTATCGATCGTTTTCGCTCAGTCTTGTAATTTTTGTGTAAAAACTCGTGTCACTGGCGACAGGTGAATGATCGTCGATTGTTTCACGCTACTTTGTCACCGATCCATCGATTAAAATAACACCAATCACGATCTTAATCCGACAGTTCCTAGAGAAAGTGATCGTTCTCACCAAAAACATAACCTATCTCATATTGACACGCCATCAATCTAGATTTACTTTTTCATTGGAATCCAATTATTGATTGCCGGACCAAATACAAACCGAAAACCACTCGTTTTTAGATTGCAATCAATATGAAATAATTTAGATTAAGCATTCATGATTGTTTTCTTTTTGCGTTAAAAAATTATGACCATATTTAGGTCAGAAACGCGCACGACTCGCTGACTTTCTATTATGTAAACCGTGATACGGTGATTTGCACGAGGTAGCAATTTTTCCACACTTGCAAAAATGTCCTGAGATTTACCATTTGCAACGTTTGCAACTGGATACAAGTAGCTATATTTAAATTTCATGAAGTATGTGAATGATTTGCTCGGTGAAATGAATGGCAAACGCTTGGAAAAGCTGGAAATTGTATGGAATTAAGCTGTTGCATAATGTTATTCAAACCATTAAATTGTTGGTAATTAAGTGAATAAGATCCTAAACATGTGCTTCCTAAACATGCCAGCCGTTGAATCTAATATCCATTTGGTGACTTTTTGCACAAGTTTAATGCCATTTTAATTGCTCCGTAGTGACTTAAATGTCTTGAGTGATTTAAGCAGTAGTCATTGCGAAATTGTTGAGGAATCAATAAATATCAGCCATAAATATATCTAGACCACTAAAATCCGGTGCAAAAATATTGATCACGAAGTGTAAAGATCACTGTTTACGCAAATGAAGAAACTGGTTTGGTTCAGTTTGCGCAGTGTGCAGAAATTCAGAATTTGATGATAAATCATAGTTAATTTTAAGAAAATTGTTTATTTTTATTTCAATAGAAAATCTATTTGTGCATGCACCAATTTTATAAATGTCAATAAGAGCAAGAATAAATGTCAAATATTTACTAAAGAACTTGTTGCTGTTTAGAGTTAATCTCTAAATATGAGCACATGTCACAAATTTTCATACTTAAAATTAATCATTTCTGCATCTTGTACCTTAGATAATTAATCTTTTATGCAAAAACTGTTGAGTTACGAAGCATTATAATTTAACCTCAATTCCAACCCACTCTGTGAATATTGAGTTATTGCAAACAATATTTCGTCAAAACAGAATATCACGTTTTATTGCACAAGTCTATTACTGCATTTTTTCAATTTATTGACGCGATGTTCATCAAAATCTCAAACAAAAGTAGAAAGTTAAACATTGACAGATCACGACATAACCCAATGTATGAACCATATCTCTAAACATTTTATATGACTTTCTTGCACTAAATTCTATGTAGTACCAAGTGGCAGTTTGTGTTACGTAAAGCTTACAACAATGCATCCAATCAATTTTCGTTCCAAGCTAGTTGAGTAGCCCAGAGTGATGGTGACCACATTGAACCACATGTATGACTGGTCTGGTCGACAGTGCCATTCTATAAAGTCACTTAACAGTTTAATAGATTGTGTACCAACTGTTTGAATGGCTTTGAGTTAAACAGATTTCATCCGCTTTTGTGTCAACAAGAGACATAATTCGAGTAATTGGCTCGGGTGATCAGCACCTTACTTTTACTCTGAACCATGTGCTTTACATAATTTACAATGACAACCGGCATGGACAACGTTCACCGAAGATACGAAACAAAAAGCCAGCACGTTGCAGTAACATGGCTTAACTAAAGTAAGGTGACTTAAATTGACCCACTGTAATTGATTGAAATTAAAGATTTCAGATTAGAAAAGGTGTTGATGTTGAAAACAGTTTAAGCTGACTTAAGACTGGTAGTAGTATTGGTCCCAAAGATTGACATCTTAATATACCGCCTCGTCGATAATTTATCAACTGCTAATATCGCAAGGTATTAGTAGTGTTTACAACATTGTTGGGCCTTCGGTTGTTTTGCACGCAGGATGGATTAATGACATTTAAATTTGCGAATAGAGTTAAGTCATTTTTGGCGAAGCGAGAAATGCTAGCTAACTTTATAAATTTACATAAGCCTTTTCTGTTGTTAGATAATTTAGAAAAGAAAGAAACAATTTTGTGCAAGTTATACAAATTTGTTGTTCTTTGATTACAAACTTGAGGTTTATTTGTATTACACGAAATTCTCTTAATTAATATTAATAATTAGTTCTGTACTTATTGAATTATATTATAAATGTTTAACTATTTTCAAAAATTAAAAAAAATATTTTGGAGTGTTTTTTGTTCGTGACTTTAATTGCACTACAGTGCCTTGCAAACTGCAGTCTTGTAACTATAAAACTAAAATAGATATTAATATAAAGTAACACTATATAAAAAGTAGAATAATAACACACATATACGTATTTTCAATGGTGTTTCTCTTTCTAGTAATTACAAAATTAAGACCATCTGAAGTACAAGTATATTCCATAAAGAATTCAAACCACCCACATCAAAGCACATTCAACTGCAATGAATCGAAAACTATCCCGTAACATGAAGACTAAATAAGATATCAATTTAAACCAAATTGATTTGGAAAGTACAATAAAATTGAACAGATGTGTTTTTACCTAGTTCTCCTATTCACAGTAATTATAGAGTTATGACCCCCTGAAATTCAAGTATATTCCCCAAAATGTTCAAACCAACTACATCGGAACAGATTCAATTGCAGTGTCTTGAGAACCATCTTGTAACTTTAAAACTAAAGTAGATATTATTATGAACTAAAATTATATAAAAAGTAGAATAAAAAAAAACACATGTATTTTGACTGGTGCTTCTATTTCCAATAATTACAAACTTATGACCATCTAAACTATATTTCATATAAAATTTACACAAATCCTAAAATAAGCAACAATACAATTACTAGCCATCCGGACGTTTAGTAAATATAATTCGTTTTGCGTCGGCAGCACTGACTCTCATCATATCCTGGCACAGAGCGAAGCTACTATTTTGCGGGCGACACCAACGTGGTGTCACTGGCAGTCTGACAATATACGTTTCGCGCAGCAACGTGGTGCGCCCGGCCGGCAAAGTGTGCAAACTAATACTGTAATCATTAATAAGTTATATTAAAGTAATATTTCTATAGTACCTACCTTATTAATTAAAGTTTCATGATTTTAATTCGTAAAAGTTAAATCAGAGCACTTGAAAAATAGCTTTTGTTTAATAACGTGAAATATGTATTGAATATTTCACTATTGAATTTCAATAGGTATATTGTAAATATTTGTTCACTTACTCTACGGAATTAAAAAGCACATGCTTTACTTTTAATTCCTTCATTGCGTGCAATAATTTTTTAATAATCTCTTGCGCAATGTTTATCAATGTTTATACTAGTGAAATAAATTGCTTTGCTTAGATATTAAATGCATTGATTATACTCATGACGGAATGAATTCATTCCGTTGTTCCTCCTTATTGTTGAACTGGTGCAATATCAACTGTTTTTCTCTCTTCTTTAATGATGGTTTTTGTTCTGTTCGTAATCGCATGTGTAATTCGGTTTTGTGTGGCGATTGCGAGCTGAGAGAATCGCGCAAGATGTGGATTACAGCGGCAGACAGATTGCAATTAGTTTAAGCATCAACTACGTGTTGGAAAGTTAATTATGCGAGAGAGTAATTTTACTGCGCGGTATGAAGTAATAAGGATACTTAATTATAATCATAACTGTGTTTTATATAAAGCAAATTAGAGTAGAAAATCAATTGTAACAAAAGGTGGAATTTGTGCAGATGTAGACAATTTAATTACATTTTGATAACAACCGAAAAATAGGCTTCTTTTATGTTTACATTAATTATACTTTAATTATCTAAGTTTTCTCTGTTTGATTTGTTCATGAAGGAAAAAATGTAGCATGTTGTAAGAAACACCTCGCGACTTTGTTTCTAAAGCAAATAATAATTTTAATTATACAGTAATTAACATATATTTTTAGTTGAATTATAGATTTAAAATAAATCAAAACCTATGATTTATTGAAATTTACAATATCTTAAATTGTGCATTATTTAGAGAAACATCTTGTAACCATAGAACTTGCTGAGATTGTAACTTTTTGTGGAAAGGTTTGAAAAGCAGATTAAAATTGAAAATGTGAACAATTCTGTTTGACTTCTTTATTGTTGTTAGGCATAAAGATAATTAGTGAATATAATTATTTTGTTCTTTAAAACACCTTTTAACTTTACAACTAAATAAGATTTCTATCTAACCTATAAAATTTCAAAAATAAATTAAAAATGAATACATAATTTACAAGCGATGATCTCTGGATATTGTTTTTGCAAGTTTATTGCTAAGCTTAATGTAAGATGTATTAACATTTAAATTGTCTTGCATCTTTAAAACTAAATAAGTTATCGATATACGTGTTTTTACCTAGTCCTCCTATTTCTAATAATTATAAAGTTATGACCACCTGAACCTCAACTATATTCCGCAAAGTATTGAAACCACCTACACCAAAGCAGATTCAAGTGTTATGAATTGAAATCCATCTTATAACTATAAAACTAAATAAGGTATCAATCTAGCATAAAAAAATTTAACAAGTACAAGCGATGATCCCTGGATATTATTTCACAAGTTTATTTCTAAGCTTAATGTAAGATGTATTAACATTTAAATTGTCTTGTAACTTTAAATCGTATAATCAAATTATTCCTGACTGGTGTTTCTAATAATTACGAAGCTATAAGCATCTAAACAAAATTAATATTCTACGCATATAAACGCACTTAAAATTGCCTGTTAATCATTAAGACTTAGAACTTCTAAACATAACGCCATCATGTAGCAACATAACTTTTTCTCCTCGGATTTCTCCCAAATTGCTTTATCTCATTCGCAACTTGTCTCAAACAATACAAGTGCATGCAATAAATACTTCTGCGTGCAGGCGTAAATTGTACAAGAATTTCATGACGTGCATTACACCCAAGTAAGTATCAAAAGCAATTTGTTGTCGCCGTATATATTTGTTTATGTCCTCGCGATTTAAGACGATTCGCGAAAAGCGGCTTATATTACACTCTAGGATTCTAGTTCTCTCGAGATTAAATCGTAAGTTTTCTGTGCGTGGCGAGAATATTGCTTCATGCGACCTCTCGTATGTTTACGATATTATGCTAAACAAGCGAAGATAAAGTAATGCGGTGTGGAATAGAGCCGTCGATGAAATGATATGCGTATTAAAAGAAAGTGATTGTGTCACCGAAACGCACAACATTGCACATCAATTAGATGACTTAATTTCTCTGCAGAGCTTGACTTACACCTGTAGAATGACATACTTAAGTCAAGGATGAAAACAGAATGAAATTAGATACAATGCAATGTAATCTAACTATGGTATTTGAAAAGATAGCATTGTAAACTAAAGAAGCTTATAAAACTAGAATAAAAACATGCATTGTTTATAGTTCTCGCTTATGCATTCGAGAATAGCTTGATCTTTATCACAAGAGATTTTATTAGTAAATCGCCAACATTCCGTTTTATATTTCAATTATACTGCACGAAGTAAAATCACTTTATTTACGACTCAATACCATCCGCAGGTGACATTTAGCTTAGTTTACCCATTTTATTCCCTTCACCTTGTAATGCCCATAATCCTTCCTAGAGCGGATGGTAGAGTTGGTTGCGGATTTATCGATTTCAATAACCACTCTACATTTCAGCAGTACCAAGCGTTGCCTAGCATTCAATGCAATACGTAATATGTGATATGACTCAGCATGATAGTCTTTTTCTAAATTATTTCAAAGCTTGGTGACCAGCATCAGTTACTGTCAGCTTGCCAGCCATGACTATATTGGCGTGCGGGTAATCCTACGCGGCCATCTTGTGCACCACTGCGATAAACATCCGCAATATAAAATATTGTGGGCTTGAGTACTGCCTAGGTGGGCCGATGACCAGGATGCCTACGTAACATCATATAAAGGAATCGATGGTAACCTGACGCTGGCTGCAATAAAAGGACAAGCTTCACTTGCAATAAAGTCGAAAGCAAATAGCGTCGCAAATGGATACGGGATGCCAGGGGTATTGATATAAACGTAAATACAAATTGCCCTAAGTTGAATTTGCGTTTGGTTTATACGAGAGAACGAACGAGACTAACTCTGCCTTGTTGAGGTTACAAAAATGTTGAGAGCAAGCAGAGGTACGAATATGTAAGTGTTTCGTTTTGTGTGGGCGCAGTATTACTGTGTATAGTGGTATAAATGTTTCAGATTTATTGGTGAAAAACGAAGGATAAGTCGAATAAGGAGCATTTTAGATTGAAACTAAGATAAGTTTAATTCAATGAAGGAAAAAACACCTCGTAACTGTTTCGTTTAGCCAGATATATTGTCTTAGCTAATCAATTTTCACATTTACGATTTTACCTGATTGTTATAACTATTAGATGATATTATGTACCCAAGAAGGCAGCAAGCCAAAAACGTCCTATTAATATTAAGTCTAATCTAAATAATGATTATTAAACACTTTATTTTCTCAGTATGTGCTCGAGAAACATCTTGTCACTTCTCAACTAAAGAGAAAAATAACCTGAAGTAAATTTAGACATTGTATTTTTATTTCAACACAATATTGTTGCTAATTTTCTAGTTATGATTTAATACGTTTCCCACCTTCATTCCTTTGGTCTATCCAAATTGTCTAATTACTCATAATAAGCACGCTTCATCACAAGGCAAGGATCTAACAACTACCAGCTACTTAAGTCTTCACACAATTCGTAACTGGAACGAATTTTTAATCGTAACCTTAAACTTCATTCAATTCAATCCTCTCCATTCCAACGGCATTGTTGAATATTAGAAAACTCTTGCCTCGTTTCTTTTGCTTGCGTTCACAAATCATGACTTGCATTTCGTGGTAAATTACTAGAATTAAGCAATTCTAATGACTTTCAGTTTTTGGGAAATTCGTCAGTGACTTTGAGGATCTTGTGGCATGAGTTAGAATTATTGTAAAATATGTTGGCATTGTATAAATGTATTTCATCTTTATCCTCGTAGACGGGTGTGCCGACCACTCAGCGATTCAACTTAAGACGAATTAATTATGGTTGTGCGTGTTGCATCTCCATGGGTATTGTCGTCATGCTAATTGAATTGCAATGTCATTCAGTTTAAGTTATGATCTGTTATATAATACTGTGGGATATATATTATGGAATTTGACACAATACGAAGTAATATGCTTAACAATTACATCTAACAAGATTATGATTCATTACAAGATTCTTCCTTGCAATCCTAGTTGAGCCAAGATTGTAGATCTTGATTAAATCTCAAACCTTTTGAAGGCTCAACCGGGATTGTAAGGAAGAATCATAATTTTTCCTACACGAGACACGCGCTGCAAACTTAATCAAAAAAAGTTCGCGCGAAAAAAAAACTGGCCGCCATGATGTCCGTGTTAGTGCTTGGTGGATGTTACCGTATTAGATTCAATTCTTTCTAACGATGTAGACGATAAGAGAAATCAAAAATGCCTAAGAAGTTTCATTGGTTTCGGTTGCGAAGAAAGCTCAGCTGAGTACTTGGGAAAGCAGGCATATTACTTTGTATTGTGTCAAATTCTTCAATTTATATCTAACAATACTACATTGAATACGCGACGAATGGCGTGATTGGATTTCCTAATTGAAGTTTAATCCTTCAAGAAAACCAACATTTTGTTGGTTATAACCTCAGTTTAGATTCACTTTCAGTCTTCGTCATTGATCATTGACTTTGTAACTGAAAACCGTAATTTTGCTTTGCCACGCTTCGGTTAATTAATCATGTAAATTATGCATGACGAGAGACTCGAACACTATCAGGATCTGACTAGTTTTTACCGAAAAGCAAAAATTGCGTTTCTGATTCACGGAAGTTGAAAGTTGATCTCGTTAATCTATTTGATAAATTTCCGACAATCAATCAATTTTCTTCTTTTCCGTAATTCATGCATCTTACGGAAGACGACTCTGACTATCTCTGAACTTAAGTCACAGTACGCGTAAATTAAGCTGCTCTTGAATTCAGTACTAAGTTATGTTTAATCCAAAATTGAAGACAGATGGTTGGAATGATTAGATGACTAGAATCATTCCGTTTGTGTGTTTTCGTATTGCATTTTCATGTTTTGCATGCGAATTAGTGTTCAGCACACTAGGCGGACGATTTAGGAAATTGGTGCGCGCACTTTCACTTGTTCCTTTCCTCGTTGGAGCTTGTTACGTGAACGTGAACGTTGTTTTTCTGTATTCAAATTGTCAAATGCTCATTGAGTGGGTTACATTTTATGACTTTTATATGTCTACGCACTACATTTTTGGAACATTGCTCAATGTAAGACGAGTTGTGAATAGATCCGGAAGCAATTGAAAAGGAATTTGTTAATAAACCATTTGCAGTAAATGTGCTTAGTATTATTAGGTTTAGATGACTAGATAACTTAAGTCAATTAAATACTTACCTAAATAGGAATACTAATTAATGTAAGCATCTTTATAACAATAAGAAAGAATAAATAAACATATACGTATTTCTTGCTAATCCAGATATTTTCAATAGTACAATAGTTATTAGACATTAAACAAAACACTTGTCACAGAGCAAAAAAATCCATTTCGCCTACATCATATTCAAAAACTCCTTATAACTTAAAAATTTAACAATATATCAATTTTGTCTAAAAAGTTTGAAAAACTAGATTAAAAAGAGATACATATGTTCTTTTACTTCACCCAGATATTATGAATAATACAATAGTTATTAGACATCAAACATTTCAGTTTATATTCATCGTTTATCGCGTTTATATTCCATTAAAAAACCGCATGTAATTTAATTGTTATTTTGCTATTTTTGACGCGTACTGCAACCATGCCGATTGCCGACGCCGTACTTGACTTCCAGTTCATTATACTGCATCAACTTCCAGGGTTATTAGCAGTTTTTGAGACTGAATTATGTGGGAGATCATACTCAACAGCAGGATTTAAACCCGTGTCCCCAGAATATGCGCTACGGAGCGAAACTCGTAATTTAATAATTTAACAAGATATCAATTTTGTCTAAAAACTTTCTAAAACTAGCTCAAAAATGGCCATACACGTATTTTTACCGTAACCGTCCAACTATTAATCGTAGTAATATTAATCGAATTACGGAAGGTCAAACATGACTAATCAAAAATTCTAAACTTCCAGCACAATCTTCAAATCTGAACGCGTCAATACTGCAAAAAATTTAGAAAGTCATGAAAGTCCATCTAATATCCAAAGTAAAGACCAATTACGCATAGCGTGATGTTCGCCTTGATATTATTACTATCCCAGCAAAGACACTAACCATTTTAACGACGCACATGTCTATGCCTATGTCCATTAACATGTCTATATTATCACCGTGCACCAGACATGAAAATATTGCAAATATGTCCGACGTCTACTTTCGATTACAGTTTATCTACAAATCTTTGCAATGGTGTAATTGAATCTTTCTCTTGATTCATTCTGTTGGTGATACCTATCGAGATGATTAGTTCTCGCTCAGTGAGTTTAGCTCACTTTAACCATTTTAGCAATTAGGTAATTACAGGGAAATTATTTAAACGCCATTACATGCAGTTTCAGGCAGTTTTTGTATTTGTCGTCGTGCAATTGAAATAATAATATGTCTTTAGGTCGAAATTATGAAGTTTCCTTCTTAAGTGGTGAAATTGATTTTTGAATGCGTGCGCATGTTCTGCTTCCCTTGTCATTTGTTCGCTGGAGCGCTGGCGGAAAGCCAATTATGCTCAAATAACAGGAACTAGTTAATGCACTGACTTCAATCAGTGCTCATTATGCAATCACAGTCGCCTGCTCAAGTTAATTCAAATCATAAAATTAAACACGAAATTATTCCTTATAATAATTTTAAACTTCTTTGCATGGCTACAACCCCACCTCTCGTCAATATCAACATAATTATAGCTTCTCATAATTACAACTCCAAATTAAAATTATTTGCAAGGTCGACATAACCTCAACTCTCCTCTAGTCAACGCACCTAGTTCTTGTAATCTAAGCTAGTCATGCTCATTACGTATTAATATGTAAGCCATTCCTCTCGCTTGTTTGTTCTTTCTCGGTTGTTGTAAGCCGCAATTTGGGTGTGGTACTTAACGACCTTACAATCTCCATCAAATCCGCGCTCGGTGTCCGTTTCTTTTGTCTTTCTTCCGCTTTTATTGCAAAATCCAATTTATTACTAGTATAGGTATAATGCTTTGCGAACGTTATGACTTTGTCACTATATGTGACGGCAATGTTATTAAGCGTTTTTGGTCGAATGCAGTGAACGTTGAACGGTGGCCATATTGATTCGAGGACTAATTTAATGTGCTATTAATTGCCGACGATCGTTGCGTGAGTTTCCCACAAGATTCAACGAGAGGTTTAATTGAGATTGTTGAAAATAACGGCTTATTCATTAAAATTAATTGTTTAACTTAAGTTAAAATGATTGAGTTTTGATTGATTCTAATTTTATTTCTATAATTAGTAATATATTTAGTCGGAAATTGTATTTTAGTGATTGGATAAACTAAGTTTGCGCGAGTTTGAATTGCCCGCTGACAATCTCTGAAATTAAATAAAATCTTAAGATGTCAGTTTAGATTTGTTTTTTTTTAAGCTCTTTTTTTTTTCTAGCTCTGCAAAAATAAGCTTAGAATTATCCCATGCTTGAATCTTATCAGTGCTAGCTTCTGCATTTTATACTATTAACACTATGCCGTTCGGGTGTTTCGTCAACATTAGTTCGTTTTGCGCCGGCAGCGCTGACTCGGCTATTTGGCCTGGCGCCGGGCGTTCTTGACATTATCGCGAAATTATAAATTGTAACGTAAAACTCGTCGCTAGTTCTAATGAGTTCTCAAGCCTATTCCTTTACTTTCATAAATTTTCGTAGAAATACATACGTAAATAAATGCAAAATTTCTTT